>JBBPNB010000051.1:0-17648 GCA_038090635.1 Rubroboletus satanas
AATATCTTGCTACTCACAGCACGACCTAACCTTCCTGCATTTCGCCAGGTTTGAAAGTAGCGGTAGAACAGAGCATCTGTAGATTATATGACATGACCTTACCCCCAAGAAATTAACTTACAACAACAGTGTTTCCCACTCTCCCCCCAAACCGTCGTCCGACGTCTATAGGCAACTTGTGTCTTGGCTATTAGTGATCAACGTTCAACTCCGTCACTCTTTTGCGGGATTACACCAGATTCACTTGAATACCGTCGAAGCTATAATGCAAAAAGGACATTAACACCCAAAAGTAAAACGTGAGGGTGGACTCACCGAGAAAGTTGTATTTGTGGCGTACAACCTTCTATGATCACTGTTTCGCGAAGGCACGCTCGTGCTGAATGGGCAATTTCGTATGTACCGTTTGTACTTCCGGGTTGAAGACTACGCCAACCAGATGAAGGAGACCGGCGGACCATGACAAGTACACATGTCGTCGAGCTAGTTCACGGAATGTAGAAGCAGAGGAACTTGCCAAAACAGCCCACACTCCCAGGTTCGTTGAATGACTCCACTGCTATATATTATATGGCCCCCCTCGGTGAGAACCGACTGGAACGCATATCAGCCAAGGGGTTTGGGGCATCAGTCCCACCCCCGACAGCAGTGGCGCACGGACGTACCAGCAGAAGACTGCATTAGCAGCCGCATAGCCAACTTTAAGAATGACTACTGACCCCGCCGTCGTACACCGATCGCCTAGAAGGCCATCCGAGGATAATAAAGATGGTACTTGTCATCTCCACCACGAGTATCAAGCCTGCATCCCAGGGCTATCAGTTGCCAAACATCCTGTTCCGTCAAGGAGAGTGTTGCACTGAATTTATTTTCATCCAGTATGGTTAGTGTTGTTCTCCAAAAGAATTACAGGGGACGCCACTCCATCCGCCTCGCGAGGCTGCTCAAAGCCCGTCGGGTACCTATTTGCGTTCGCTGCAACATCGAAACTCGAGCAAGTACCCACGTGTTGGCGATTGATCCATGATACATGCCACGAGACTAGACAGGCCGCTTGGAAGGAAGACAGCCGTTCTCAAAGTGATAGATGAGTCCGATATGCATGCCAGGAAAAACGAAAGAAAATACTACGAGACCTTGCAGCCCAGTGTGTTGTGCCGTTCTGGTGGGGGAACCGAGTGAGGCGATTGTCATCTATGCACTCGCAATTTGCCTACTTCCACCGTGACTGTGGTATGGATGCATTCTCCCGTACGTACAGTCAGACGAACAATGGTGAAAGACCTACTCTGTCGAGGTGTAATGCATAACTCTATTAACTTTCATTCATGAGCATAGATCTTCGGAGACAGATGACTGCAACACCGTGGGCCGTGGCATGTACAACTCGAAGGCACCTCCAGGATTTAGTAGTCACCGGTTGATCATAAAATGATTATCGAGGATAGTGCATGGTTCTTTGTTGCACTAGGCACGACAGCAGGTGCCTTCGAGGCATATTGTTCCAAGGGGAACATCTAATACCTGCACCCGGACTTCACACGTGCACTGGACGCTGGACGCCGTTTCTGATAGGGAGATCCCCATCGGAGCTGTGGCGCAAAACAAGATGGGAAACCTATCTGTCTAACACTAGTAGGCATCGCAAAGCAGGGTATCGTGCATACTACATACTTGAGAACATTACAAGATTATGATCCAAGAACATACGTATGGTAAGTGGAAGGTCCATTATATGACAAGTAGCTCAGTTCTACGCCTAAATTCACCGAAATATGGCATTGCCAGCCGTCCAGGACCACGACGCGCTCGCTCGACGAGATGAGATCCTGAAATGCCTTAGGGCCGTCCATTTCGAAGGATCAATCATACCCTGCACCTCAGAGGTGAGATCCTGCCAATCAAGAATTAAATTCAATTGGAGGGTGTCAACTCCCGCGTCAGCCAAAGTCCGAACTGCGTGGAGAAACGACTCGAGATCAGCTTGATCGTGGCATGGCAGAGGATGTTGTATTTTGAGCGTTCTGAACACGCCGCGATACTTGTCTGCGAGGAGCATGAGGAGCTGGGCATACTGATTCAAGGTGTCTCCGCCACGTTCACTTTGGGAAGAGATCGCCAACTCCTGGAGTACATGACTTGAGAGCAGTCGAATAAACTCGATGGCGTGGGATGGAGAGCCATCAACAGTCAGTTTCTTCAGCGAGGGGAAGACGGGGGATATTGGCTGGAGGCGAGGATCTGGCCAGCGTACAAAACGTAGGTCAAGCTCACATATGGTGGATGCGGAGAGCGCATGACAGTATTTGTGCAGGACGTTTGGGCCAAGGGGACTGGATTTGATGGTGATTTTTTGCAGTTGTTGAAAGGGAAGTGGTGTAAGGCTATGCAAGGGTTCCTTTGGGCTCCCCTCGAAATGGATGTGTTCAATATGAGGGGCGTCCAGAAACAGCCGATTCATGACTGAACTCCAGAGGACCGCTTCAATCTGTGGAGCCATGACGTTGGCCCAACTAAATGTGACCGAGCGAAGAGAGGAAGGGAACATTCTAAGGTGCAGGTTGGGAACACTTTTTGCGTGAAATGCTAAGGTGGTAAGGTTCGGGAAGAGCTCAATGTTTGGACGAATATCGGTGAGTTGTTTGTAAATGGAGGAGTACACGCGGTGAGGGTTCATGGTGACAGTCTTTGCGTATAAACGCCGAGCCCGTCGAGCGTATTTATCGAATGTCGCCCACTTCTCTGGAGGTAGATTCGAAACCATGGAGCGGTCAAATTGAAAGAAAGAATTTTCCTGTAAGCAAGTATAACGTCAGGTCTCGACGAACACTGCATCAGTCCTCCAAACATACATTGAGGGTCAACTCCTTCGGCAATAGGGAGATAAAGGGTTCCAGGGAGTCATTAAGTGCCCATAGACGGTCGAGCGCAGGCTCAGCGATGCCTTTGCAAGTGAAGGCAAGGTGGGTCATACTACGTTTGTCGTTGACGAGCTCGTCCAGAATCATCTCCAAGACCTCAGCGATGTAAAGAGCACGATTCGGGGTAACAGACGCATGGTTTGCTAGGGAGCTGAGGCGAGATGTGGGTTGTTCCGGGACAGTGGACATGGCTGCGAAAGACAAGCCTGTTTATGGACCTCTTCCTGGCAGTCCCGCAGAAGAGCGTTTCACCCTCAAGCCTGACGTAAGGGATAACGCGATATACCAGTGGGTCGGGGGGTGCTAGCAGCGGGTCCCCTCAAAGAGCAACCTACTGGTCATTCTGGTGAATGCAGTCAGAAAGTGGGTCATCGCCGACCAAGTTCAAACTTAAACTACGCAGACTGCGGTCAGTTGGAAGATATTTCGAGGGTTTGTGACGGTGGCTGTGTCTCGCAGCTCTAATCGCGTGTTTCCGCCAGCAGCGCAAAGTCTACGCGCGTTCTCCTTGTCTTTTTACTTTCATGTCATCGTCCATGTCGTCCACCATGCCCACGGGTTTTGGTCAAGAAATCGTGACCGTCGTGAACAAGCTTCAGGATGTGTTCAGCACAGTTGGATCATCAGGATCCCAAATCGACCTTCCGCAAATCTGCGTGCTTGGTAGTCAAAGTAGCGGCAAGAGTAGTGTGCTCGAGGTATGCAGCGCCGTCTACTGCGTTGCGGTCAAAAAACTCATCATGCTCGCCCTTCCAAGAACATCGTTGGGCGAGACTTTTTACCTCGCGGTACCGGTATCGTGACACGGCGACCACTCGTGCTGCAGCTCATTCACCGTCCTGGCACCCCTCCACAACCGAATGGTCTCTCATGTACGTTCCGAAATGATACTTGAGGCTCCTTTGATCTCAAAAATTACTTTCCGAAGCACAACTTGCAGGCTCAGACCAGCAAGCCAACGAAGCGGAATGGGGAGAATTCTTGCATCTTCCCGGCGAGAAATTCTATGACTTCAACAAAATTCGTGCAGAGATCGTCCGTGACACAGAGGCAAAGACGGGCCGTAATGCTGGTATTTCCCCACAGCCCATCAACCTGCGCATATTCTCGCCCAACGTGCTGACACTTACCCTCGTCGACTTGCCTGGTCTGACAAAGGTGCCTGTCGGAGACCAGCCAAAAGATATCGAAAGGCAAATCAAGGAGATGCTTTTGAAATACATATCGCGACCCGCTTGTATAGTCCTTGCTGTCACAGCGGCCAACACCGACCTGGCAAACTCGGATGGTCTCAAGTTGGCTCGTGAGGTTGATCCAGATGGCACTCGCACAATTGGTGTTCTTACGAAGGTTGACTTGATGTGCGTTGTCTGGCTCACTCTCATAGCAGAAATCTCACTGCTATGTCCAGGGACCAAGGGACAGATGTCGTCGACATTCTTGCCGGCCGCGTCATTCCACTCAGACTCGGCTATGTGCCAGTTGTGAACCGCGGGCAACGGGATATTGACACTTCAAAGTCTATCAGTGCTGCTCTGGAAGCAGAGCGCAATTTCTTTGAGATGCACCCTTCCTACAAGGGCAAATCACAATATTGCGGAACTCCCTTCCTTGCTCGCAAGCTCAATATGGTCCGTTCACGAATGTTGCCCCCTCCATATCACAAGTTGATAAATTGTTTCAGATCCTCATGCAACACATTCGCAACACCCTCCCAGACATCAAAGCACGTATAACGCAGCAGCTTCAAAAGTACAATGCCGAGCTTGTAAGCCTTGGTGGACCACTGGGTGATGGTTCAGGAGGCAGCGTTGTTCTCGCTGTCATCACCGAATTCACGAACGAATTTCGCACTGTGATTGATGGTAACACAAATGATCTGGCTTTGAATGAACTCAGTGGAGGCGCGCGTATCAGCTTCGTATTCCACGAATTGTTCAACAATGGTGTGAAGAGCATCGATCCGTTCGATCAAGTAAAGGATGGTGATATCAGGACGATTCTGTACAACTCCTCCGTAAGTGGTCGCCACGGATACTTGATTGTCTGACGTTTAACAAGTGCGTAGGGTTCAACGCCATCATTGTTTGTTGGTACCCAAGCCTTTGAGGTCATTGTCAAGCAGCAAATCAAACGACTCGAAGAACCTAGTTTGAAATGCTGTCAACTGGTATACGATGAGCTTATCCGAATCCTTGGACAGCTACTCCAAAAGATCGTATGTCTTTGTTCTCGGACACAGGACAGACTGACCGTATATTCGTATACAGCAAGCATTCAGACGCTTCCCTGCTCTCAGAGAACGTTTCAACGCTGTTGTTGTGAACTTTTTCAAGAACTCCATGAACCCAACGACCAAACTTGTGACTGATATGGTCGCGTGCGTACAATTCCACTATTCGCAGAGAGTTCAGACGTAATTGACTATAACTTTATTATAGCATGCAAGCATGCTACGTCAATACGACTCATCCCGACTTCCTTGGTGGCCATAAGGCAACTCATTTTAGAGCAAGTTCAACTCGCCCGTCACTGACTCCTTTCACTTGTGCAGGCCATGGGCATAGTCCAGGAACGTATCAATGTCAACAAGCCCCCTCCGCCCGCAGCTGATCCAAAGAGCGGCAAGCTTGCACCAGGCCAAATCAATGGTGGCCGTGACCTTGATGTCGACCCTAAGAAGGATGAGCCAAGCTTCTTCGGTTCATTCTTCTCGACGGCGAGGAAAGGGCAACCGAAGAAAGCGGGCCCGGTCATGGAATCGGTAAGCATTGTCTAAGATGACGGGATGCTTAACTCAGCCAATATCTGTCAATCCCTTAGCCACCTGCGATAATCAGACCCCAATCGGCACTGAGCGAGCGAGAGACCATGGAGACTGAAGTTATCAGTAAGTCACCCGGCCTATCCAGGCCTAGACAATGCTCACACGATGTATCGCTGCAGAACTGCTCATCCACTCCTATTTCAACATAGTGAAACGGGAGATGATCGATATGGTCCCGAAAGCGATCGTGCTCACGCTCGTGACCCACGCTAAGGAGAATCTGCAACGCGAGTTGTTGCAAGAACTTTACAAACCTGACGTCCTGGACGAACTGATGAAGGAGAGCGAGTTCGTGGTCAACAGGAGGAAGGAGGTCGTGAGCATGGTGGCCGCACTGAACAAGGCTGAGGAGTAAGTCCTGGATTGACCCACTTCGGATTGGAGAATTGATCGTTTACGCTTTCATAGGATCGTTGCTGGTGTCTAGATGTGTGTGTGTGATGTTTTCGTGTCTTGCGTTAGTATAATACCCTCCTGCATACATGCTTCCTACTTGGTGTGTGGTTAGATCATTTATTCATCTCTTCATCGTAATCCCAGTCGAACGATGACGGCACTCTGCAGGACATATCGTCGTATTTCGTGGGTTATGACCCACTAGACTGAGATAGGATGTCAGCACTGGTCTTGGACGATCTTCCTTCCCACCAGTTAACTTGGGAGGGTGATGAGGACTTCATTGTTTGATCTTTCTCTGGTCTTACTCACACCCCTGAATTTAAGTCTGAGAGTAGCACGTTGTATCGGGCAATTGAGCTTTTAGCACAACCGGAGAGATGATGCTCGTTCCACATAGCAACACGGGCATTAGTATATGCGATGCATCTCTTCCCTCGCCACAACAGGCAGTGCCAGATGGTCGTCTTGCGTACACTGCGGTTTCCATCAAGACTGTGTATTGTCCAACCTGTCTTGGTTTGGACCCCGTCGGAGCTCCTGCCTCGTGGTGTCGGACTAGGACACTAGCGATGTCATGAATGACCATGAGCCGATGGATTCTTGGCTGGTGGATACTCGATTTGGCACATGGCTGCGGGGCGTGTCGTCAGGGCCGTCAGCGAAACTTACAGTGGGGTGGGTACATAAGCGGATACGAGACAGTGCCCCTCCTATTCGCTTCCTCTTCACAACCACAGTCCACAACACTGCCCACCATGGCTGAAGGCTCTTGGACGGACGACATCTTGCTCAAGGTTCGTCTCATGGCCATTCTTGCCAGAATCTCAACCTTACATCCTGTTCCAGCTCCTTAACATCGTGGTGTATTTCGCCTTCCTTGGTTCCAACATATACACCATCGCAGCCCCGCATGACATTTACTATTCTGGAAAAGTAACATATATTACACCTGCTCCTTGGACATTCTTGATTTGGTGTGTCTATTTGCCCCTCTTGTGTTGCCACTTTTTCATTCGTCGGACAGGACCCTCATTCACCTGCTCCTTCTCGGTACCATTGTGTACCAGTTCACCGCAGTCGGGAAGAGGGTCATCATCGATGGCATTTCATGGCGGTTCGCCTTGCTCGGTGTTCTTAATGCAATTTACGTCAACCTCTGGGCGGCGCACCACTACGTCGTGGCCTTTATCTTTGCGCTCTTCGTCAGCAGCACTGTCACGGTGAGTTTCTTGCCTGCTTGCCTACTTTCTGCCTTCCATCTTTCATTTCGGGCGAGGCCCCAGCATTTTTGATGCCGCGCATTTTTTGGTTACATCATTTTTTGCGGACATGATCACACTTTGCTAACCCGTTTGCAAACTCTGGTCAGCATATCTACTACATCGTCAAGAAGCAGCATGCGCCGTCGAACACGGGTGACGAAATATTCGTGCACCTTCCTTTCTCGCTCTGGCACGGATGGACCACCGTTTTGGTAGTTCTCACTGCCTTCGAAGCATTTGGCGTCAATGCGTTCAGCGAAAATGCCGGTGTCTGGACCAAGGTTTTCGTTTTCCTTGCTCTGTAAGTCACCTGCATACCTATGAATATCCAACCACAGCTCACGCATGTGGTACACCTTGTTACACAGCTTCTTCCTCGAGGGTACTGCCGCAGCTTATGCTTTCACCTCCATCGAGGGTGACTTGCCCGCGTCTATCGCCATCATGTGGTCCCTCTTTGGCATCTTCGCTCAGCAGACAGACCCCTTTGTGCATTGGGCTTCTCTCGCCTTCGCCATCTTGAGCGCGTTCTGCGTGGTGAAGGGCATCTGGGGGCTGTACAGGAGGTTCACGACCGTTGTAGTTCTTATCGAAGACGAGGAGCGTGGTCCGCTGCTTGGTGGGCGATGAGCATGTGGTTTGCTTGAGACCCAGGATGGATGTTTGCCGGAGAGTCTGAAATTGTTTCCCTTTCCTCCCTTTCTTCATTCCAAATGCATTCACTGGGTTCGGTTTCAGCTTTCATGAACAGTGTGTAGATATATTTGTATACAGCTCCTTCTTCTTGTCTTTTGTTTGTATGGTAATCTACAATGTATGTTGACCCTTTGTGTTGTTCTACTATTGTGTCGATGTTTTCGTTGCGACAATTGACGGCTGAGGTAAAGCTGATTATCAGATGTGTGTGGCGTGAGAAGATCACAGATATAATTGGTATCTTTCTAGAACATTCGTTATCCGCAGCACGATCAGTTTCGTACTCGACCTCCTCTCTCAATCCGGCCCCCAAGGACGACATAGCTCTCGGGAGGGCGAGCGGAAGGACGAAGGAGAGTCGAGAGACAAAGGAAAAGCCAAAGGAAGAACAAGAATGAAAAAAAAACCGCACGGATCATGCGGTAACTCGAGATGGTGGAAGCAAACAAGAAAGCGATGACACGGGGTTCTGATGGTAAATATGAGCGGAGTTTGAAATCAAAGTAGTATATAAGGAGGGTGCTCCCCCGACAACTTGCTCCCAATTTCACCCCCGCCTATTTTCCCACGCGTTCTTTTACTCCGACCTCCACGTCAATTTTCAAGACAATGTCATTTGCACTCCCCGCGCGCCAGGTAACCTTTGGGAGGTCGGCTGCTCCCTATCAACCCCAACAGGCATCGCAGTCTTCGAATGGGCTCGCCCTTCCTGGCCCCAGTTCTTTTAGTTTGCCTGGACCGTCCGGTCTCGCTTTGCCGGGGCCATCGCCATTGTCGCAGTCCCATACTCCACCGCCAACAGTACCAGCTTCCGTCGTGTCCACGTCGCAGACGAATGCAACCACGGCGACGAGCAAGGGCGCTCCTTCCCCTACCGTTGCTGGCCCTTCAACGCCGCCCGCACCAGCCGTCCCTGCTACACCGGCGCCATTGACACTCGAGCAGCAGCACATTACCGCTGTCGAGGGCATCGTCCCCACACTTCAAAACATTGTCGCCACCGTCAATCTCGATTGTCGGTTGGACCTTAAGACGATCGCCCTGCATGCGCGCAACGCAGAGTATAATCCAAAGGTTGGTATTACAACTTGAATTGCATATTTGTGCACGCCAATGCGCTTTTGCACATTAGCGTTTCGCTGCCGTCATCATGCGCATTCGCGAACCCAAGACCACCGCCCTCATCTTCGCATCGGGTAAGATGGTTGTCACGGGTGCGAAGAGCGAAGATGACTCGAGGCTGGCGTCGCGCAAATATGCTCGTATTGTGCAGAAGCTCGGCTTCGATGCCAAGTTCGCGGAGTTCAAGATCCAGAACATCGTCGGCAGCTGTGACGTCAAGTTTCCGATAAGACTAGAGGGTCTTGCGTACAGCCACGGGCAATTCAGCAGTTATGAGCCTGAAGTATGTGTCGTTGAATTCGTTGCCATGAACGCATATTGATCATCGGAGTAGCTCTTCCCCGGCCTCATCTACCGCATGCTCAAACCAAAGGTCGTCTTGTTGATCTTCGTCTCTGGGAAGATAGTTTTGACTGGTGCAAAGGTGAGGTTCGATGCTTTGTTTTCTTTTCTACGCCTCCTGGCGAGCTGTTTGCGTTTAATTCACCGGCTCGAAACTTTGTTGACACAATCATCTTCATTTAACCATATAGGTCAGAGAAGAGATTTACACGGCATTCAACACCATTTACACGGTGCTGTGCGAGTTCAGGAAACCATAACTTCGTCGACTTCATAGTGGTGTTGCATCTATTTCCACCCTGTCCTTTTCTTCGCATTTACTTCATCACCTCACCGGATCGCCAAGTGTTACCGCTTGTCGACGACGACGCTCACTTGACACGACATCCCGTCATCGGCTGTTGCGTGCGGAGCGGGCCACACCAAAAAAAAACAAGTTGTTACCAGTACCGAGGGTCATGGCCGGGGAGCAGACGTAGTGCACGGACATTTCCCAACCTTCCCTCTCCACCCAATAATTCACATACTCGTACAATTCATTTGACTTCTTCTGCATGATATCATTATCGATGTTGACATTGGCATTCATAAATAAAAGCTTTTCAGCTGTAGCTTGTGTAGATGGTTGAATCATTGACGTTTGTTCGAGTCAGACACGGCGTGGCATGACGATCTGGCGATAATCGTGATTCGGTCACTCCCCTCACTGGCATTGATCTACGCCATCTGCCTCACTCACAACCAATCTATTGCGCAAAAAGTACTAGCATGTCTGACACAGTGTCAAAGGATCCATTTCCAGTAGATTCACTTGCCACAGCTCTGAACGGGATGGCAATCTCATCGTGAGGCTCACGTCCACGCGTCAGCATTACACGTTAATCATCCTCTCCAGACCCCAACCCGACGGCGCCGTGAGTGTCCCTGGTACTGCACCAGACATCAAACCAGCCGATCCGTCTGTGGCGCACGAGCAGGTCGTCACGCCATGGGACGTCCAGGGCTCCGTTTCTACGGACGGGAAACAGCTCGCGATCGATTACGACAAATTGGTTGATCAATTTGGAACACGCCGTGTGGATGCTGCGTTGCTAGAACGATTCGAGAAACTAACGGGGCACAAGCCACACCCGCTCTTGAGAAGAGGGATGTTCTTTTCCCATCGGTCCGTCCCATTGATTTTTTGGTATTGTGGATTCAGCTGAGGGCGCGATGTTGATGTCTGTTCCCCCCGTCTATTTTTGAATAGGGAGTTTGACCGAATCTTGGATCGGTATGAGCAGGGGAAGCCGTTTTTCTTGTATACCGGTCGGGGACCGAGTAGTGATAGCGTGCATATCGGGCACATGATCCCGTTCGTTTTTACAAAGTAGGTCATCTTGGACTGCCTCGTCTCCCCAGTCTCATTCCAGAACAGGTGGTTGCAGGATGTCTTTGACGTCCCACTGGTCATCCAACTAACAGGCGAGTTCCCTCTCTCGTCCAAAAGATTGGGACTTACTCGTTTCACTGGTTCAGACGACGAGAAATTCTTGTTCAAACACGAGCTCAAGGTGGAGGATGTACGGAGGTTCTGTCGAAGCAATGCCAAAGACATCATCGCCGTCGGCTTCAATCTCAAGAAAACGTTCATATTCAGCGACCTTGACTTTGTCGGCGGCGCTTTCTACCACAACGTCGTCAAGATATCCCGCCAAATTTCCTATAACCAGTCAAAGGCGACGTTCGGTTTCAACGACTCGTGAGTTCGGATCGTTCGCGCCAATAAAAAGTGTTTTGGGAGGCTCAAATGTCATCGTTTCGTCAGGGACAACATCGGCAAGATACACTTTTGTTCGATCCAAGCCGCACCCTCGTTCTCCAACTCCTTCCCCCAAATCTTTGGCGAAGTGAGCAACATCCCCTGCCTTATTCCCTGCGCCATCGACCAGGACCCCTACTTCCGACTCACGCGAGACGTTGCCCAAAAACTCAAGTACCCCAAACCCGCACTGATCCACTCGCGATTCTTCCCTGCCCTCCAAGGACCCCAGACGAAAATGAGTGCCTCGGATCCCAACTCGAGCATCTTCATGAGCGATACCCCGAACCAGATCAAGAACAAGATCAACAGACATGGGTTCTCCGGCGGGCGGGAGACGGAGGAGGAGCATAGAAAGTACGGGGGTGACACAGAGGTGGACGTTGCGTACCAGTATCTGAGCTTCTTTTTGGACGACGACGACGAGTTGAGGACGCTTGGCGAGGTGAGCGTGAAATCCGTGTTTTTGGGCGAACCGAGTGTATCTGATCAGAACCGGCGGGGCGGCTACTGCGTTAGGATTATCGCACGGGCCGACTGCTCACTGGACAGTTGAAGGCAAAGTGTATTCAGATGCTCCAGACGTTCATCAAAGACTTCCAAGAGGTGTGCATATACTTGTCTTGATCAGAACTATGGATACTCATGCATCTCGCAGAGAAAGGCCAAGATCACGGAGGCAGACGTGAACGCCTTCATGGACGCTACGCGTAGGATCGATCCATCCTTTGGCAAGCCACCAACCCAACCCTGATGCAATGCCTGAGATGCGGAGAATCTCTCTGGCGATCGTGCGTGCGTGAGTGCAGAGCATAGAAGACCATAAAATTGCATACATAGAAGACCATGCATGAAATTTGTACGTATGATATCTGAAGTTCTAAGTACTGTTACGCGTTACATATGAAGCTAAAGAGATGGGGATGCTAGTAATCTACATCCAGGTAAATTACATGTAGAGATTTTCGAGCCCATTAGCGAACCCATATAGCAGTCCAAAGTCTGCGTTCGTTAAAATGATATGAATCATACCCTCGCCGACCGTGCACGCACATGCCACACTCGCTTAAACCATCCGTGAGTAAGCTTCAGGCCTGGCAGGGTGCTGAACCCTGGTATCGCCTCGATGTGCTCCGTCTGGCCTTTCCCGTTCGGGATGTCGACGCTGCGCTTGCCATTTTCCGGAGTATTTACATGTGTCATGTCACTGGCGTCCGTGTCCCTGGTCCAGTAGAACGGCAGGGTGGACACCTTGTCGTGCTCCCACGCATCGATGGCGTCGAGCGCTGCGTGGCCCCAATCAAAGGTCTCGTGTGCCGCATGATCGGCTGGTCCGTCGACAAAGACAAGGAGTTTTTCATTCTCAGGCCGGATAAAACCCTCCCGAACGCCATTCCGGATGAGGTCACGGAGCGAGTTGTAATACGAGAAAACGTTGATGATGATGACGGCTGTTGAGTCGTGTATTGCGCGGGATGTGAAAAATGGGAGATGAGAGCTGGAGATAAAGGATATTAAGGCACGTCTTACGTTTATTATGGATATTAAGTTGGTTCCAGGTGACGACTTCGAGGATCTAGCCAATGAGCGACGTTCCGTGAGCGTGAGATGATGCAGGGGCGCGGCCGAGCACGTACCTCCTCAAAAGTGCCAAAGCCACCGGGCAGGCCGATGAAGGCCCCGACACGTTTTGCCATTTCAATTTTCCGCTCATGCATGGAGCTGACGACGATCTGGCGGTGAACATATTAGCGAAGGCCATGTTTCGTGAACGCGAGCACAGCAAGGCGGCTGGTCTGCACGTGGAAAACTACTCACCGTCTCCACCTAATTACGCGACAGAAAGGTGAGGGACAGGTCAGCTTATGCTATCATCCTCGTGCGCGGGGTTCCCAGGACACGTACCTCGCCTCTCCGCTTTTCGTCCAACGTCTCAGCGATCGAGTTGGATCTTGGTTGGCCGTTGCCTTTGTCCTTCTCGCCGCCAGCAGCGAGGATCGCGTATGGGATGATTCCTGTGACTTTACCGCCCTCGGAGTTGGCGACGGCACCGGATACGATGCCCATGATGCCGCTCCCGCCGCCCCCATATACGAGGGGTCGGTTTGATTCTACGAGCGCATGCGCTACGGCTGCGTGGGAAAGCGACGGAAAGGGAGTGATGAGAGAAGGGTCTATCAAGGGGGGGATCGACGGTCGACGGCTTACACAATGCAGCCTGCTGGAAAGCCTTTTGATGGCCGAAGGAGGCAGCACAGTATACTGCCACCGCTCGTGACTTGGAGGGTCCAACCATGGTTAGCTCGAGCTGTTCTTTGAGAACCGGAGGGGTTCCAGCAGGGGAGATAACAAGGATAGGGGGAGATGGGTCGGTCGATTGGGGGAGGATGGAAGGAAGGGGTAATTGGGCCATTGTTCGGGGAGTTGGGATGGTATTTAAACGTACGGGTGCCAGTGACGCAAGGCTGACTAGGGCTGCGGCGGTAACACTGCTGAGTGGATCGGGTCAATGCGGTGGGGCAAACTCGAAGCTGCAACGAGGCAGTCCTGACTCGCACACGCTCATAGTACGGTACGTGAGAACGTTTCAGCTGGTGACGGAAATCTGCCAGTGTGCTGCCAGCGTGCACCGGCAGATTTGAGATTGACATTCGGACGTAGGTATCGACCAGATCGCCCTTCAGGGCAACACTCTAGCTAGTCCCCTGGTCCGCTCGTGTGCTCGAGGGGAGCACCCCGACACGTGTCGGGCTAGGCCCCACATGAGGCCTGACAGTCTACACACGTCCGTTCCTCGCCACGACACATACCAGTGAGTCCAGTGCAGATGAAATGATCCGAGATGAACGCTCGACAACCGTTTCAGACCACTCATCGTCTACCGGGATCATCCTACATCCTTCCACTTCTCCGCTTCCCAATCCCAATCCCAGTCCCGCAAATCCACCGCAGTCGATCCGTGATCACGAGCCAATCAGACCACGGCCACGCAATCGAGGGTATCTGCGTCACCACCCCTCCACCCCGCCCCTTCTCCCTCTGAAATTGCATTCCACGAATAAAGGAACGACACCTGCATCAATAGGATCTTCATAATAATCCATCAACGCCCATCCCCTTATCCGTGGGCCCGCGTCAATATAGGCGCTGTTGGAGCTCAGTTGGTCCAACAACCATCTTCCGACTCGGTTGTTCACCCCATCGAACCCCAAACCCCACTTTGGCCATCCAAACCCGCGGGCGATTACGGGAGGCAAGGCGAAGGGTATAGAAGCAGCTGACGCGAATGAGATCGAAAGCGTCTGAACCGGTGAATCAGGAGGCGGGACGAGAATTTCCGTAGACAGCGCGACCTTTTCGGGTATGGAGAAAAAGGACGGGATCCCATACCTACATGCCATGTAGTTTGCAATGGGTAGCGTTCCCGGGTTCGGGGAGATGGACAAATCGCCAACTTACCAGTCTTGGGTTCGGACCAGGGTCCCATCACATTCCCACTCAAACCCTTCCTTGACGCTGTCTGGCCAAAGAGGTGGGTGGATCCCATTGGCACCGTTCTCCCATTCATCGCTACCAAACCGACTGAACATGACAGCTTTGCCTCGAACTTGTCCAAGATTGGGTATTCGGTTTTCAAGGAACCACATCTGCAGTCCGCCGGGCGACGCCGCAATTTCTTCATGGACTAGTCTCGGAAACAAGCTTGTGTCAGAATCTTCTTGCTTGATAAAGACTACAAGCGTCTCACTCGCTGTTTTAGGCGAAGTGAGATAATTATGCAGTGTGACGAGTATATCTACGAATGGAGTAACCTGAGGGAACATTCCGTGGTATGCGATGAGTCGACCATCTATGATGGAGAGCCGAATGTCAATCACGCGAATCCCCGCATGTAACTGAGTATCCAAGGATTTCCGCTGGCATTGCGAAATGGGCCAGCCGTAGAATGCCATCGTTTCGTGCGTGCCTATGTCGGGGTGGGGGATCGGCAACACGGTCTCCAGAAGAACGGGCAGGACGGACCTGGAAGCATTAGGGACGAAAGGGGTACCGAATCTGGGATGGTTGCAAGAAAGCACGAGGTATCTCTGTACGGGAACACGGCCAATACATGGTATTTGCGGGATATCTGTTTGAACTTGGAAGTTAGCACAACCCTGGGTAGTTCCGGCGCGTGATGCTGCACACCCGATTGCGATATATGATCCAGGACAAGTCACCTTGCACTGTCACCCGCTCCCACTTTCTCCCGGGCGCAAAGGTAAGTTTGATTGGGACCAAACCTGCACCCTCAATGACGCCGATGAGATCTTTGGAGGTGGCATCCTGCGAACGTTTCGAGAACAGGAGTGACGTGCATCTGGGAGAAAACTTGGCGCTTTCGGAGAACGGGGGAATTAGGAGGACGTGCGCGTTTCTCGTATCCTGACCAAAGTGGCAAAGGAGGGTGTCATAGGTTTGGTTGGATATTTTGAAATGCATGGGAGGCAGATATCGGAGACGAAGACACGTTTCGCTGGTTTTCCAGCTACCGGGAGGCGGGAGCGACGTTGCTTGGGCCAAGAGCCACGTGATGTGACATGTAACTGTCCGCGTATTCCTCATCACAGTTCACTCAGAACCTCCGCGCTCAGCCATGTCACAGCCGTTTCTTTCACAGAGTCAACCTCAAGAAACAATTCCCGTATGATCTCGTACGGCGCAGTCCTGAGCCTCCCTGACCACAACGCCGTGCATCCAGGTCCTCACCGCATCCGTTCGCGATGTAAGATTCTTTGCGGCCCTCTTAAAGGGCATTAACTTTTCCAACGTGAGTCCTCTGTCCGATTCATAAGTGTCTCGAATACCAGCATGAACTCCGATTCGAATCTCCGTAATCGCCTATTGGACCAGCGTGCATCCGTCACCCTTACCGCAGACACCGCAATGGGCATGATCGTGACCGTCGAAGAAGCCCATTGTTTACTTGGTGCGTGCCCCGGGCAGCCAGCCTCCGTGCTGCTTCACGGCGGCCTCCATTGCCCTTGTTCATTTAGCTATCTTTTCCATTGATGCGCCGTCACCCTGATCTCCACAGCAACTTCATATATCTATCGAGATCACTTTGACGAATGGAGTTATTCGCCCGACCACTCTCGCCCCGAACACTCGCAGCCTGTGCACAAGACACCTGAGCGTGATCCTGACTCGACAACGTTTGAGATACCGCTCACCACACTCATCGAGTGCCTCGGCATCTTCGGTACGGCGAATCTCCCTTCCCATTCGAACGCCCCCAAGCCAAGGAAATGGCGCAGGGAGGACGATGCATCCGACGAAGAGCATGGAGATGCCAATCGAAAAGGTCGAGGTGCCCCATCCGGCAACCGACAGCAAGCCAATGCAGCGCACGGGCTCGAGCACTTTTTTGGGGGAAGGAATGAAAAGAGGACCAGCATGCGGCTTTCGTATGCAGGGCCTGGCTACCCATTGACGTTATTGCTGTGAGCATCTTGCCACGCCTTTCGTTCTTTCACCATATCTTCCTCGGGTGAGGTAATGACGAATGCACGAACTCTCTGTCCACATAATCAGCGCCGAGGATTCTTCAGGGCCCACAACGACATGCGAAATCGTCACGTTTGACCCAGAGCCCAATATAGAACTTTCTTTTGACGGCGATCAAACGCAAGTGTGCAATTTTCTCACTCGTGCGTGCTGTGCGACTGATCGCATGCAATACCGCTTCCGTCCCATTCCTTGCTCCGAATTGGTAATTGAGATAGTGTGTTGAAGATTATATTCAAGGTCAGCATCATGGTGGTCCAACGCTTCCGGGCGGTTGAAGACGTTAAACTGATAATTGAAATGAAATTGGTTGACTTACCCCATGCACATTTGTGTACAGTCCTCCTTTTGGCTTCGAGACGCGTTATCCGAACTCGACCCTTCCTGTGAGAAGATTACTTTCATTGGCAATCCAGTCACGGACGTGGCGAGAAGTGCCGGACAACGAAGGGGGAGTGTTGGAGGAACGGCGAGCACCTCGAAGCCTCTCTTTCGTATCAAAGCGTCAGGAGATTTCGGGAGCACCGAGGTGTGTGACTCTTATCATGTCTTGTCATCTCCCGGTGGTATTCCCCGTTGTTCGTGGCGATGGAAGAGAAGCATGGTATTAAATTTGACGTCGACTTTATAGATGGATTACCCGAACGATAGGGAGGTATTGGAGACCTTCGAATGTTCGCGACCTGTATCGGTCAGGTAGAGTATCTTCTCCGCGGCGTGTTTGTTCTTAC
>JBBPNB010000051.1:17658-58295 GCA_038090635.1 Rubroboletus satanas
GCTCAACAAAAACATCATTGCGGATCGATGGGGAAGGGTTACTTAGTTTGCAGTTTCTAGTCCCTGTGCCAAAAGCCAGGGGAGGCGGGACATCGGATTCGTTCATAGAGTTTAGGGTGCGTACAGTGGGTACTCTGGCGAATGTACTCTCACGTGCCCTCCCAGTGTATGGCATTGGACGACGAAGTTGCATGACCGCGGCCCAGGGAGGGCTGATCTTGCCTTGGATTGTCGCTGGGTAGACAGTGGATAATGCAGGAAACTCTATGGTATGTATAGAAGACAGCTGAAGAACAGCAAAACAATCAGAACAAGCCATCGAAATATGTCGCGGTGCTATCCTTGGAAGTGGGTGGGGCAGGTGCAGTGGATAGGGGTACTTTACGGGTAGGCGGGACGTAGTCAGCGATGATCGAATCAAAGGAAGCTGGTGTTGATGGCGCTGTGAGGGCGAATGAGTACGTGACTTTGACTTTGGAGGAAAGTGACCTGCCATGCGGTGCTGGCTTTAACTGGGCTGCAAGCCTCGATACAATCAGCTGGCGGATAGCATCGCCGTCCAACAGCTGGAAGTACATGGTTTCTAAGTAGGTTTTCGAGGTGATTGAGCGAGACGTACCTTGGGAGGTGGCTCTGTCTTTGCGGGTGCTGCTGTCTCCTTCTGTGGAGGCTTGTAGGTGCCAAGGGGATTTGAAGCCCTCCCAAGATATGCAAGAACATCTCCTTTGGTCAACATGCCCCGAACACCAGTTCCCTTGATGACTTCTGCATTAGTGATACCACCTTCAACGAGCAAGCGAACGACAGATGGCATCAAATGCTTAGAATGTGTCGGATGATGGGAGTGTGTCTTTGGTTCTTGGGCGGGTTCAGGTGTCGGGGACGGAGGTGGCGATGAAGGAGGGGATGCAGCAGAGGTCCCGGGTTTTGGGGTGGACGATGATTTAGGCTCATCCTTCGGCGCTTCGAGGTTGGATATGTCATCACCTTCCTCTGCGAGGAGCGCAATAACTCTTCCAACAGACACGTTTTTAGTGCCATCTAGGGCCTGAGTGGGTGTGAGAATATGTGAGAGCGTGGCCCACTCAACAGACGTACCAATATTTTGCCCAGAACACCATCTTCCTGTGCCTCTACGTCGATTGTCGCCTTATCCGTTTCCTGAAACAGGTAAGTGGACTGAGCCGGGCGTACACGGCGTGACCACGCACAATTTCGAGCAAGACCTCCCCAGCGGAGAAAGATTCTCCCTCCCGTTTTTTCCAGAGAGTAATACCGCCCTCCGTCATCGTGGGTGACATGGCTGGCATCTCAAGGTTGGTAATGGCACGTCGGACGGTGGTTTGGTGCATGCCTGTACATGTCGCTGGCGTGTGAGGGCGACGATGGGGAAATAAAGTGAATAGGTAGACATACATCTGCGAGGGATCGTCCGGGCAGCGGCGCGAAATGACATTGCGTGATGAGGAGCGGCCTGCAGGGCCCTTTGCATTTCCTGTCCTTCGTAGTACGTATCGTGCACAAAAACGTCTTTCCCCCCGGAAAGTAAGCGACCCTCCTTCTTGCCGAGTAACCCCCCTTCATTTGCATAATGACCCCCCTACTCTAAATATTGAGTCGACCCCCCGCCCCGTCCAATACCATCCAGTACTGTCCTGGCGCATCGTTCGACCGAAAAGGCCAGCCAACAGACGCAGACGAGCGCGTCGCCGGCGACATCGACGACAAGCCATCTCGATCCGATACCAGTTCCTTCTTGGTCTCACTTTTACACTCCAGCGGGGACCGCGCTAACGACACACGACCACTCGATTTCGCAGTAGCATGTCCGCAGAGTTGAGAGACTCGCTAGTAGCAGAACGCGTGGCACAGCTCGAGTAAGCCTCATCGTTCATCATGCATCATGCCTCTCGGGCCTCCCACTAACGACCACACAGTGCAATCATACAACGAAGAAATGCGCTTCTTCGTGAGATGTACCGCATGATCCAACACAAACACAACGTCGGCGTTCTCCTCACACTGGATGACGAAACAGATTATGGGAACAATGATGAAGACGATGGGTTGACACAGTTTATGGACAGGTTCGATCTTAGCAAGAAGTGAGTGTCGCCCTGTATGTCGTTCCACCCGTCGATCAATGCCGCTGGTCTCCTGTACCGGGATACACTATGCTGACTTATATCTTGACAGCCCGGAATCATGTTTGATATCCAACCTATCTGACAGCGAGCTTTCCGTTCCGTTTCCTTCCGAAGAAGTCACAGAGGAAGTGGAGGAATCAGCTGTGCCTGATCTTGATTCTCCGATGTCTGAACCACCTGCGTCACCTACGCGTCCCAAATCACCTGTGCAGAAGGAAGAAGATGAGGAGGCTGAGATTGTCGACGTCGTGGAGGCTGGTGCAGAAGCCGAGCTCCCCATGTCACATCGATCCTCGCCGACCCTCCAGCAACCCAGAGAGGCACAAGAGAAGGAGGAGGAGGAAGAGGAGGAGGAGGAGGGAGAGGAAGAACAGGCGTTACCCCTCGACCCCGACCCCGACCCCGACCCCCGCACCAGCGTACCTCCATCGCCTCGCCCACCATCTCGTCCTGCATCGACCTCTTCGCATCATAGTCCCGCAGTATCACGACACAGTTCGCGGTTGCGGTCTCCGTCCGTCCCATCGCAATCCCCTCAGCGCGTCAGCGCTGAGCCCATCACCGAGACGGTGGAGGTGGACACCTCGGAACCTATGGAGGACATTCATGAAGAGTCTCCCCAGCTAGTGCTCCCATCTTCTTCACCCGTATTTGCACAGACAACGGAGATCTACGCCCAGAGCGAGGACACCACTGTTGATGTCGTGGCCACGGCCGCGGCCGCCCCCTCGCCTTCGCCCGTTCCATGGGATCCCCCGCGTCCGATGGTAATCCACACCGCTGTTGATGTCACATCCATACAACCGTCTCTCCTCATACCCACGCCAACATCTCCAGCCCCTGCACTGCCTGATTTTAGCTTTGAAGAAACCGATGGTGAAACCCTCGAAGAACCTCCACAAGGGACTCTCTCGACGGAGATTCAGCATCATCACTTCAATCCCGCCTATAACCTCCCACCTCTCAGAGTACTTCCCCCTGAGTATCACCGCAAAGGTAAATCGTCGAAACAGAAAAAGAAAGATAAAGACAAGACGGACACCAAAGGAGGGAAGGAGGAGTGGGCATCGCTTGGATTCGCCAAGTGGGGTGCGGTCGTCCGTGCAAATCCGATTTATAAAAAGGTATCGAGGGCGACCAAGTGTTTGAGCACAAAAGATTGGACTGTATGCGTATTTCCTCTCCTTTGATCGTGCGCTGAACACCTGCGGCTTTGTGCAGGTCGCAATTACAGAGCTGAGGCTTATACGCACGCTGGAGCGCGTCGAATCGCTCGAAAACGTAGCGAAGTGGAGTTATAGGCAGCCAAAAAAGCAGCGAAATCTGGGAGGGATGACGAAGATGCATTGGGATTACCTGTTGGATGAGATGGTACGTATCCTTATTTGTCTCTCTTGCATCTCCATTTTCTGCTCTCGTGGGCTTTTATTGTCCTTGATATAGATCAAATGACGAGGCTCATACTATCCACTGCTGACAGAAATGGATGCGTGTCGACTTCCGGGAAGAACGCAAGTGGAAATACGCTCTTGCTTTCAATATCTCCACTGCCGTTCTCGAATGGCACGAAGCCGAGACTCGCGAAGAACGTATCAAGTTGGGCATCTGTATGCACTGGAAGCCACCGCGTACGACTGATGCCGCCTCACAGCAACGGCGACAACAACAGGACATGGAAGTGGACAACGAGGAAGTCGCCTGCGAACAGGGTGACAAAGAGCACGCGTACAGTGATCAAGAGTCTGGAGATGACGATGACGAGGGGGAAGTGGAACAAAGGGACATTGTTGATGCGTTGGAGACAGGTAATGTCCTTGAGGAGGCGTTGGAGGGGAGTGGGTCGCGATCAGGGTCGGGGGAGTCGGGGGAGAGTAGTCAGAGGCAGAGTGTGGGCCTTGATGGTGTTCTGAGGCCGAAAGTGGAGGACGTGGAGGATTCGTCTGCGTTGGGGAGTGTGAGTGGTGGATGGCAGAGGGATGTGGATGCGATGGACGTTGATGGCGTTCGGCCCGGCGAGATTGAGGGGGATAAAGTTGCAGATAGTGATACTGGGAGGACGCAGACGACGAAGACGGAGGTGGCCGATCTCGCGGGGCTCAAACCAGATTCGAGCGATCCGGTCCTGGGTTCCCAGCCAGGCTCGGAACCCCAAAGCAATACCCAGCCCATACTCAACCCGAGCAAGTCGGTGCCGAAGTTGAACTTGTACACACCATTGAGAGAGCGGATCGCATACTCCGACCACAGCAAGTTGTTCGTGGACAACGACGACCTCGATCTCGTTAAAGCACTTTCAGATCTCACTACCGAAGACTCTTCGCCGCACGCTCTCGATCTCGAGTCTGCACGCTCTCTCGACCTCTCCGACCTCTTCCCCGACCTCCAACCACTCGGTATGCCTGATGTTGCACCTTCCGAGCCGAAGAAGAGATCTGACAAGAAGTCGGAGCGGGATGACAGTAGACGCGTTGACGACGCTGGGTATACGAAGATAGCACCCATGGGCAAATTCATGCTGTGTAAGCCTACATTACTCAGCCCTTTACAACCCGTGAGGCGGTGGAAGAACGAGAGGTGGCTTCCTCCAGAAGAGCCTGCTGTCACCGAGGCTGAGAGTTTGTCGAATAAGATTACCGACGAGCACCTTTCTGGTAAGTCCGAACTTTGGTGATTGAGTGTGGGTAACGCGGGTCTCGTCTCATCGGTTCCTCTTCTTCGAAGAACTCTTCGACGGCGTTAAACCACAGACCATCGGAGGGATCATTGTCCCGCACCCTCCAAAAGACAATAAAAAACGGCTCGACCATGCATGGAGCCCTTCAGAAGATGCCCTCCTCAAATCTCTCGTCGAAAAGTACCCTTCCAATTGGACTCTTGTGACTGATTCTTTCAATTCCGCACGCGTGACAATCTCAATTGACAAGCGGACGCCTTGGGAGTGCTTTGAGCGCTGGAATCTCAAGTTTGGTGGCAAGCCGAGTGGGGTCCCCGGCCACCCGGACGTGACTTCTCCGGCGGATGGGACGTCGCCGCCCGCTACGCCTTCTACGTCCCCGCAGCAGGCCCAGATGACAACAAGGGGGGTGAAGCGTCTCGCGAACATCAATATGGCACAGGGCCAGGTCGGTGGGGCGGGTCCGACGGGTGTGACTATCACCTCAGACACGATAAAGCGACGAAGACACTCGCTTATGTATGAGACAATACGAAAGACTGCGAAGAAAAGGGAGGCAGCGCAGAAGGCTGCGAACAGTGCGTTTCTTTTTGTGGTGACTTGTCTGTGGACCATTATTAAGGGGACTTGCAGTCAACCAGAGGAAACCCCCAAATGTCCATGACACACATGGCCAGTATAATAAGATGCCGAAGCTCACTCCTGCCGAGCTTAGCCGGATGAAAGCAGAGAAAGAGTCGCGGGATCACCAAGAAATGTTGATGACGCGACGGAGGCATGAGGAACTTGCCAGACAACAACTATTGCGTGCACAGGGTGTTCGTTTCTCGCTCTTGATATGATTGCATCGTTTACTTACTGGTATCATATGCAGCAAACACCAGTCGCGACAACCGCACCCGCCCAGCAACAGCAGTCGCAGCAACAATCACAGCAGCAGCAGCAACAACCGCCACAACAGCAACAACAACCGCAACCGCAACAACCACAGCAACAGCAGACAGGCAATGGCGCTTCTCGACCAGCTACCCAACCTTCCCAACCCGCTCCACAAATCCGTCCTCATTCCGCGGTCCCTCAAGTCAACATCTCTCAGCAACAACGAATGCCAACTCCGATGTCTGCTGCCGCAGCCTCACGCATATCACCACAGCAGATGCTTCAGGTCCAGGCAGCGCAAGCACGTGCGAATGCTATCACGGCTGTTGCCCAGTCGCAGGCGCAAGTACATGCCCAACTGCAAGCTCAGGTACAGGTTCAAGCGCAAGCACAAGGTACGCCACAGGCCGCTCTCAGTAGTCTACCTGCTGGCGCGCACCTCTCGCCACCGTACCATTCCCGGGCAGCGACGTCTTCGCCCGGTATCGCTGCCGTCCAGCAAGCGTCTCCTCCGCGGACCGTTGCCACTCCTTCGAACGCTGCCTCTCCGCCGTCTGCTCAGCCCCAACCGCCGGTGCCATCACCACAGATCCCCGGGACTGCGATGACCCGCCCAGCCAACAGCATTGCAGCGCATTATCTACCAGTCGTACCCCCTGGCACACATTTCACGCAGGAACAGATGGACCAGGCGTTGAGGCTTTCGTCACTCATGCAGGTGAGATTCTACCGTGTGTAGGTTGGTAGGTGATGCAATCTTACTGACACACGGCCTCGGTTTTGACCCGGCGTAGCGGACGACGATGACGCAGGCACAGCAAGGAGGACAGTACCCTTCACAGAGCTAGCTGTACATGTCGTTGGTGGGCTATCGGATGTATTTTCATGTTGATATTTCTTCTTCCACGTATTTCACGCATTTCGTCTTCTTTCACTAATCATCGAGTGAGAGATCGCTGACCATGTGATGGCCTGGTAAATGAGATGGCCGGCATTCACTCGGTCATTACATGTTCACTTCTCTACAGGTCATCCTTGAGTAGGTAGTGTGAAAACCTCATTGACACTGGTTTCAATGAAGACTGCCGGTTGCGGTTGTGGCCAGCCGCCCGAGGACAAACTATGGCCTCAATCGTGATCGTCAGATGGGCTGACACCTAGTCCGAATCCCAATTTTTGGCATATATAAGGCTAGCCCACTGTAGGTTCGTCCTCAGTTCCTTCTCTTGTTCCTTCCCGCATCTGCTCTCTTCTCTGCGCTTTACCCCTCTTATTGCTATCTTCTTGCTTTACCAATGGCCACCTCTCGCAAGGACGCTATGCTGTTGAGCGCTTCCGCGTTCCCATGTGCCATGTGCCACCCTGTTGGTCTCCTCCAGATGCCACCACTCAGCGATGCGGATCAGGTCTTGGTTGCCTCCTGCGCACCAGGCGCCGAGTCCGCGACCTTGATCGACATGCACGATGCTTCATCCCCTCCCAGTTACGCTGCCTCCAGCTCCGACGGTGACTGGAACGACGTGACCAAGGGCCACAATGCACCGATGTTTGGCATGGCGCAACTGAAAGTCGGATTCGTTCGGTTGTACCAGTTGGTCATTGTGCTTGTCATTCAGGTTGCCGTCATTGCGTCGGATGTCGTCTCACTCAAGGATCGCATCACCGCAGTCGAAGGCACACAAATACCCGCGTTGGTCCATGGCCAAGAAACTGAAGCACTCACGCGACAAATCAGCGAGTTGTGCGAACGAGTAGCATGTCAGGAAGATCGCATTACTGGTCTAGAGCTTTCGCAGCGCGCGGAGACGGACTCGTACAAGAAGACGATTCAGGAACTCACCACCAAGCTCGACAACGTGAAGGTCGACGACGACAAGAAGGGCTGTAATGATCCCCTCGAGAATCTCTGCCAGTCCTTCAAAAACTTCCAGCAGTCAATGGAATGCCAGGCGGCGAGGATCACTGGGGTCAAGGCCGACACCGCCCGCAAGATCGCTCTCCTCCAGTCGGAGCTAGCGGGCGTTCAGGCAGAGCTTTCCACGCTCAAGACGGTAGCCGTGCCTGTGAACGCCTCGTCTGCCAACCCGACTGCGAAGGAATCCTGGAAGGCGCGGATCCTTGCAAGTTTCACTCAGGGGGTAGAGGATGTAAAGATGGCAGAAGGTACTTAGTGGGTTTCCTTGCCGCCGTTCAAGCTTCAAGTGAGACGTGGTCGTTGGCTAACGTGACGCCTGTGTCCAAAAATAGAAAACTTGCAATGTCCTCTGCCCTCTGTCGTCGCACGAAGCTCAGCATGCGTTGCAGTCTTTCAAGATACGCCTGCAGCTTCGCCTTTATCTGGTGGTTCATCAATCACACTTTTAAACTATAGTACGTGCTGCAGCTGCCTCGATTACTGCCTTTCCCGGTCTGACACTACATGCTGTAGGAAAAACCGAAGAGACGACGGTCAAGAATATCAAGATTACCAAGGAGCCTCTTACCACTGCCTATGTAAATGCTGCTCAGCCTGGCGCTGACAAGATACCCGCGATACCCATGATACCCATACCCACGATACCCATGGAACGCCCGATACCCTTGAAAGGCAATGGTAAAGAGAACAAGCCCCGCAACAACTCGACGACGACGCTCCAATATACCAAGACGTCCCAGCCTGGTGCTGGACGGTCCCCGGACGTCAGCGACAAGCCCCCTACGGCGAGTCCAAAGAAGGCCCAGCCTGGTGCTGGATTACTTTCAAAGATCTCCACACTGTCGAAGCCTCGCAAGTCGATGCTACCGGCACCGCGGAAATCATATCTCCCTAGTCTTGCTAAGTATGCTGCTGTTGTCCATGGTGATTCATCCAATGGTGCGCCAATCGGTGATCATGCTGTTGTAACTGATGCTTACCGGTTTCGCGTTGCTTGATAGAAGTCAAGACAGCTGACCGTCTACCCGGGGGGTCTGAGACCCAGACGGAACAGCGGAAGACTTTCAAGGTTGCTCCCATCGCTACATCCCGACCTCCTTTGGAATCTACATGTGAGTGGTTTGGTGCTCGACTTGTTGGCCTTTGTCTGACAAGTGGTAGTATCGACGCTAGCTGAGAAGGAACCTCCCGCTGTGCTACCCGCATCGTCTTCCCTAGCGGTACTGGATGCCGCGTTGCAAGCGATACAGGTGGACGCCGGCGACCTCTTGACGCTCGTGCCAGCGCCCAACTGTTCGAATGATGACCTGAGTTTCTCGGCAACAACTCCCGTCCCTATGAGTGCGTTGATTGCCCTTCACTTGGTATATTTCACGCACTAACAGCATCTTGTGATATCAGAAACGAAACGAAACGACAGATATGAAAGCATTTATTTCCCCCCCAAGCAAAGGAGTGCAGATGTCAAACCTCCAAGAAGTCCTCTGAAATCCACATGTGAGTGATTCCGTAGCCTTGCCCTGCTCGTGCTGACGAGTGTTAGTGGGGACACTGGCTGAGAACGAGATCTCATTACCCACCTCATCATCGCTGGCGGCTCTTGATGCGGCGATACAAGTGTTGCAGGGCGAAGGCGACATTTTGACGCTCATGGCAGGACCCGACTGCCGTGGTGTGGACTTGAGTTTCTCGGCGGTGACTCCCATTCTCATAAGTACATCAATCCTTGCTTCTGCTATTTTCCACGCACTGACGATAATATTCCAGAGGCGAGACCTCATTGCAGGTGCGAAAGCATCTACATGTCCCCCAAGAAGAAGGCGACTGTCAAACCCTCGCGAAGACTGTAGGACAAATTTCCAGTCGCTTGGGTAGATCCTCACAGCGCATCTTCTTGCTTCGACGGACGCCATTTTCCGTCCAAGGGGCTGACGTAGCCTTGCGCCATCAATATGGTCACGCCGTTTGCACTACCATTCATTTATGCTCACCCTTTTGCATGCCTTCCTCTGCAACGGGTCATGGTACCTCTGGACAATTTCATTATGATAGCATCATGTATTCTGCGCATTGGATTGCTAGTGATGTGCAATCCCGATGGACAGGTCGGGATCACCGCGGACACTATCGTAGCCATGGACTACCGTAGAAGTTAGTAGTTAGTACTAGCTATAGTGAATAAATTAATTCTCCGATTGTCGGAGTTTCAAGTCGTACGGGCCCCGAAGTTTGGAGAGGACTTTGATTGAGCGTTCCAGGCTGGTGTTCGCTCCGGCCTACGGGTTTTACCCTTCGACAACGCGCTCCTCATCCAAAACGGCGTCGGCTGGTGGAAGCGTCAATCGACGCCCGGAGTCTTCAGCCAGGTCGTCGGCGATGGATAATCCTCCAAACGCCAACATACACACCATCGTAAAGGCTCAAATTGTCTTCCTCCTCTCGACACTCACGGAGGACAATTTCGAGAGGAATCAGCTCGAAATACGTTCGGTATGTCCCCAATCTTCTCTCCTATTTTTCTGCTCGAATCCTCATCTTGCCGCATGACGCAGCTCTCGGAGCAGCACGGTCTCGACACCTACCTCCACTTCATTCGTCGTCTCATCGTTCACTCCCAAGGCCGTCTCGCCTTGGCTGCCCCACCCTCTGCGTTCGACACCTCTACCGCCTTGACTTTCCGTTTACTTGTTCAGGAGACTCAGCGTCTCGCTCGTGACCCTTTTCTCGCAGACCGATTCCGAGACGGCATAGACAAGGGCGAAGGGGACGCCTTTAGACATTTTGATCTTCTCCGATTTGTAGATCGTGTTTCTCTCAGGCCGCTTGAGAGACTCGTTTTGGCTTCATCCATTGTCGCTGGTTCTACCCGCAAGGAGATGGCTACCCAGGCTGCCGCCCTTATCCGTGTCGACTTTGAGAACGCCGTCCTTTCTCTCTGCCAACACCCCTCCTTCGACCACGCCGATCTCTCCCCTCAGCAGATTGCAAAACTCATGTCAAACTTGCTGTCCGACTCCAGTTCGGAAGCCCCCGTGTTGGATGCCACCCAGCGCCAGGCCCTCATCGCGGCTGTACAAGCCAAGTATGGATCAGAGATAGTTGCTCCTATCTTGCAGCGCATCTTCCCCACATTGAGGTATGCCGCGCAATGCATGTTCTTCATATCTCTGTATGTGACTAATGAGACTCACTTACGCAGCCTTCCCCCTGGTACATCCCTTGTCCAGACCCTAATTGAACTCGGTCCGGAGATTACTAGCGATGCAGATACAGTCCGCGCGCTCCTTCTTCGGTTCGGCATCTCTGATGCCAATCCCCCACGGGATGCCCAAGTTGTCGAGATCATATCAAGTTTGGCGCGGCTCGCTGCGGAGGGTACGACCCTGTGTGATGTGGGGGCATTGGTGAGGGCTTTGGGTAGTTTCGTAAGTTATAGGGGAGTGTGGTATCTATTGTTGTTAACACGTTTTGCAGCATGTCAACCTTAATTTGGCCAACGTCATCAAGGCATTTGACTGGTCTGATCGTCACGGAGTCGATACGGCCACGCTGAAGTTGTTAATTGCCATCCTCCTCAACTGTCCACGGGATGCCGATCCGCATGCGGTGACCGGGTTCTGGGGAGTGTGGAAGAATTCGCTATACCAACTGAAGCTTCTCGATGCCCTCTTATCCTTGCCCGCAGACACTTTTAATTTTGTGTCCTTACCAGGCCATAGGATTGTCACTGTAGAGGACGTAGCAGCTGCAAGTCCTACGATCAAGTCATTGGCCGCCAACGTTCAGGGGCACACATGGAATTCTCTCGATCTTTTCAAGGTTCTGGTACGGCTTGCAGATTCGGACAATGCCGACATCCGGAATTGCGTGCGTGATATGTTGGACAAGGCCCTCAAGATAAGCGCGGAGCTGGTCCATATGGGTCTACTTCAGGTTCCGGTATGCCATTGCTTGGACTTGATTTAACGTTGTTTAACACCTATCATAGGATCAGGACTGGGGTGACATTCGTCTCGACTATTCTCGTAAGCTGTTGGCTATGTTTCTAGCAGGTCACCCAAACCATCAGCTTGTCTTTATGCGGTTGTGGCAAATTGACCCCGCGTATCTTCTCGGCGCTTTCCGTGATTTCTATGACGAGAGCCCTCTCAACATTACTCGAATTTTGGATGTT
The DNA here is from genome assembly GCA_038090635.1 of Rubroboletus satanas. Classification (NCBI taxonomy): domain Eukaryota; kingdom Fungi; phylum Basidiomycota; class Agaricomycetes; order Boletales; family Boletaceae; genus Rubroboletus; species Rubroboletus satanas. The sequence continues at coordinate 29,448 of JBBPNB010000051.1, forward strand.
GCGCAAGACCTCAAGGTGAGGACCTACAATCTTCTTACGTCCGGATTCCCGTCTAACTTGCTGTAGATCCTAGAGAATCTCTTGGACTCACGGCCCTTTACTTTCGCTCTTGACGTCGCTGCACTGGCTTCTCGCCGAGAATATTTGAACCTGGACAAGTGGCTTGCTGACAATGTCACTGCCCACGGTGCCGAGTTCCTTCGCTCCATGATCCATTTCTTAGAAATCAAGATGGAGAGCGAAAAAGTCTCGAGAATGTCGGATCCTGCAGTGGATGGTCGTACTATGCCTCTTAACCCTCAAAGCATCGCCATCTTCCTCCGTACCCTTCGAAACCAGTCCGTACTTTATTTCTGTATTTGAATTCCACTAACGTGACTCTGTCACATAGCTCCGCCAAAATGCCCCGTGAGGACATAGACTACTGCCTCGAAGTTCGCAATGCTTGTCTACAGATTCACCCACGCCTTATGAACCTCATCCCTGGTACCGACACCGAACCTGGTTTCACTGTCGTCAACTACTCGGCCGAGATTGAGGCCGAAGTTGACGCTATATACAAGGAAATGTACGATGAACAAACGAGCATTGACGAAGTTATTGCCCTTCTTCAACGCAGCAAAGCTTCAACGGACCCTAGAGATCACGAAATCTTCTCTTGCATGCTCCATTTCCTATTCGACGAATACAAGTTCTTCCAGTCCTACTATCCCGCCCGCGAACTTGCTATGACTGCTTACCTCTTTGGTTCAATCATCCAACATGAGTTAGTCGATCTTATCCCATTCGGGATAGCCCTTCGCTACGTCGTCGACGCCTTGAGCTGCCCTCCCGAGACGAACTTGTTCAAGTTTGGATTGCAAGCTCTGGCCCGGTTTGAGAGTCGTCTTCCGGAATGGCAGCCACTCTGTCAGGCATTGTTGGGTATTCCGCATTTGATGGAAACCCGTCCGGACCTTGCGGCTACTATTCACCGGGCAATTTCTACTGGAGTAGATGGGTCGAATGGAGACATGAGGGCACACACGGTTGATCCAACTCCGGTGTTTACGGCTATCCAGCCAGACAAGATGGACACCGAGATTACCAAGCCAACCGAGGAATTATCCGACAAGGTTCTATTCATTGTGAACAACCTTGCACCTAGCAACTTCGACACGAAACTTACGGAGATGAAGGACCACTTTGATGATACTTATGCGAGGTGGTTTGCCAATTATTTGGTTGATCAGCGGATCAGCGCGGAGCCCAACAACCACCAACTTTACCTTCGTTTCTTGGACGCCCTGGGGAAGCCAATATTGGGCAAGCTCATTCTCCAGGAGACATTCATCAAGTCTACCGCGATGCTCAACAGCGAAAAAACGATGCAGGTCACGTCTGAGCGAGCAGTCTTGAAGAACCTCGGCTCTTGGCTTGGGACTATCACGCTCGCGAGGGACAAGCCCATCCGTCACAAAAATCTTTCTTTCAAGGATCTCCTCGTTGAGGGCTACGAAAGTGGACGGTTGATTGTTGCTATTCCATTTGTGTGCAAGACTCTTGAACCTTGTGCCAAATCCAAGGTGTTCAAACCCCCGAACCCATGGCTTATTGCAGTCGTCTCACTTCTTGCGGAACTCTACCACTTTGCCGATCTCAAGCTGAACTTGAAGTTTGAGATTGAAGTATTGTGCAAAGGGCTTGACATTGATCTTGACACAGTCGAAGCGACTACGATTCTCAGAAACCGGCTCACGGCCGATGCTTCGGCCCCTGCACCTGGTCTTCCTGACTATGTCAATGATATAGAATCATTGTCGATGAGCGGTTTCGAGGGCAGGGGGATCCAGGGCGAAGGACAAGTTATGTCACTTGGCTCCGCTGCCCCCACGGAGACTCAGAGGGCGATTGGGGCGCATATCGAGTCGATTTTGGCCGGACTGGCCTCGAGTGTCATCATCAGTCCCCAACTTGCGCCGTTGCACGTCAATCATTCATTCAAGAGGGCCGTCCAGTTGGCTGTTGATCGCTCGGTTCGCGAGGTATGTGTGGTCATTGCTGACGTGGAAGTTTTGTGTGCCAACTATGGTCTTTCCTAGATCATCGTGCCTGTTGTCGAGCGCTCGGTCACGATTGCAGGCATTTCTACCCGAGAGCTCGTTACGAAGGACTTCGCTATGGAGTCCAGTGAGGACAAGTTACGCAAGGCCAGCCATCTGATGGCTCAGAAGCTCGCTGGAAGTCTTGCGCTGGTGACTTGCAAGGAACCTCTCAAAAGCAATCTCGGTGGACACCTTCGTACTGCCCTTGTTGACCATGGTTTCAGCGAACAAGTGATTTCCGAGCAGGTACTTTCCATCCTTGTAGCCGACAATGTGGAGGTCGCTTGTTCTGCTATTGAAAAAGCTGCGATGGAACGCGCGGTGGCGGATGTTGATGAAGGGTTTGCGGCCTCCTATGAAGTTCGCCGAAGGTACAGAGAGCTTCGCAGTGGTCAGGCGTTTTGGGATCCCGTTGCTCCTCCTACCAACTTCCCGGTGGCTCTCCCTGATCCGTTGCGTATCAAGGCTACGGGTCTGCAACCCCATCAAGTTGCTGTGTACGATGATTTCTGTAAGTACAACGTGTACTTTGCTGTCATGTTATTAACGCGGAACCACAGCTCTCGATCCTAAGCGGCGGCCCCCTACCATGAGTCGGCCTGGCTCGGCGGTGGCATATTCGCGTGGAGACCATCTTCCTCCCACCGTTTATCCTGGCTCTCCTGCTCCAGAGCAGGGAATGAGTGCTTTAAATCATCCAGAGGCGATGGAACGGTTCACGGTTTGTTTGTTACTGCCGACGTTTTGCTCCATACTAACTCAAAGTTTAAGATCACTGTTAGGGACCTAGAGAGCCTTGTTGTTCAGCTGCCCATTGCTTCTCTCTCTGCACTACCTTCGAACCACGATATTCGCCACTTGGTCCGCCAAGTGCTCTACATCGCTGCTCAGTCGGTAGATCACCACCGCACTCCGCTCCTTATCTCTCAGAAAATTGTCCAATTGCTGTATAAGACATCGTCTCAGCTAGGCAGGGAGATATATGTTGCACTTCTGAATCAGTTATGCCATTCGTTCGAGGAAGTTGCCAAGGAGGCCATCACCTGGCTTTTATATGCCGAGGATGAGGTTTGTACTTCGTCAAACTTTACTTGTGCTCGTGCTGACGTTGATGCAGCGCAAGCTCAACATTCCGGTGACCGTCACTCTTCTCCGCAGCGGGCTTGTGAACACTTCGCTTCAGGACCAGCAATTGGCCAAGAGTTTGTTCCAGGACCCTCGTCCGACTCTGCAGAGTTTTGCGGCTGGCTTCGTCCGAGAGTGCTTGTCCAGTGATCCGCCTGTCGCATCCCAAAACCAGTTGACATATACGATTGAGGTCTTGGGACAGCTCGTCCAAGCCGGAAAAGCCAACGAGGAGTAGGTGTGCGCTATCTCTCAATAACATGGTCTCATGTGCTTCGAATAGTGTCCAGCACCTGTCAGACGACCTCCGTGGTGTCGTGAGACGGCCGAGTAACGCCGTCGCTTCCGATGGGGTTGTCGTCAGGCAGCCTTCGGTCAAACCTGAGACTGAGCAACTCAGGGAGAAACTCTTTTCCTGGTTCCAGCAATGGGTCACTATCTTTCAGCGTTCACACTCCCCAGAGAAGGCTTTTGTCCCTTACATCACCCAGCTGACTAAGCAAGGTATCCTGAAGGTCGAGGACGTCTCTTCGTTCTTCTTCCGTGTCTGCGCCGATTCCAGTGTTAACAGCTACCTCAAATGCGTCGCTGCTGGAGAGTTCGATTACGCTTTCCAGGCTCTGGATGCGATGTCACGCTTGATTGTCTACATCATCAAGTACCATGGGGATGCTTCTGGTGTCAACAATGACCAGGCAAAAGTGCATTACCTCACAAAAATCTTGTCGATCTTCGTCCTCGTCTTAGCCAGCATGCACGAAGACCAAGGGGTAATGTTCCAGCAGAAACCATTCTTCAGATTCTTCTCCAGTCTTATCAATGACCTGCACACAATGGAGGCAAACCTCGGATCCGCATACTTCCAGCTGTTGACCGCCATCAGGTACGCTTGATCTAAAGAAGCAGTGTGGTATTGCTCATTACGATTTTGCAGTGACACCTTCAGTTCATTACAACCCACCTATTTCCCTGGTTTCGCGTTTTCATGGTTGAGTCTAGTTTCCCACAGGCACTTCATGCCCAAGTTGCTCTTGTCCGAGAATCGAGAGGGCTGGTCCGCGTTCCACAAACTCCTCTTGTCGCTCTTCAAGTTTTTGGCACCATTCCTCAAGGAAGGGGACCTTCAACTTGCCGCTCGCGACCTCTACAGAGGCACACTCCGCCTGCTTCTTGTCCTCCTTCACGACTTCCCCGAGTTTCTCAGCGAATACTACTTTAGTCTTTGCGATGTCATCCCCCCTCGCTGCATCCAACTCCGTAACATCATTATTAGCGCATTCCCTGTCTCCATCGTCCTCCCGGACCCCCACTTGCGCAACATCAAACTGGACTCGATCCCCGAAATGGGCCCCATTCCACCCATCCTGTCCGACTTTGCTTCGGGCGTTAAAAATGCTGATCTCAGAAACGGTCTGGATCAATACCTCCTAAACCGAGGCACCCCTACTTTCCTCGCTTCACTCAAAGACCGCTTGAAGTTATCCGTGGTCCCGGAAGGTACTACTGAAACTTACAACCTCTCCCTCATCAACTCTCTGGCGATGTATATCGGTGTATCGTCGGTCGCGCAGGCGAAGGCGCGCAGCGGGTCGTCTGTCTTCGTTCCAAGTGACCCAGGCGTTATTGCTTTACAGTACCTAGCTACTAATTTAGATGTTGAAGGTGAGGGTATTCATTTGTCCGCCTTTTAACCGTGTGTTCATGTGCAACCCTAGGACAACACCACCTCCTGAGCTCCATGGTGCTCCACCTGCGATATCCCAACGCCCATACCCACTGGTTCTCCTCTCTGTTACTCCACCTCTTCGTTGAGGTCAAGGACGATTGCTTCCGTGAGGTGATGACTCGGGTTCTCTTGGAGCGTTTCATAGTTCACCGTCCTCACCCGTGGGGAGCGCTGGTCACGTTCATTGAGCTTCTTAGGAACCAGAAATATGAATTCTGGAGCAAAGAGTTCATTCGTGTTGCCCCCGAAGTCACCATGCTTCTCGAGAGTGTGAGTGCTCTCGTGTCTGATCCCATTCGGGGTCGCTGAAGTCCTGGCCAGGTCGCGAGGTCCATCTATCAGTCCTAGACTCGCTTTGTCTTTTGTCGCTGCTATCTGTCGCACATATCTGTTTCTCTTTGGGTTCTCTTCCCTTCGGCTCCTTTCTTTTCACTCTCCTTTTCCTTCTTGCCTCGTCTCTTCCTCTACCCGCAACTCACTGTATTGTAACAAGTTTCCACCCATTCAAGTGTTGAACAAGGTGTAACACGTGAACTTTGATTATATATCGGGCATGCTTTCTTTGCATGTACGCTCCCCAGCACACGGTCCGTGGTGATTACTATTTCCGCGTCGCTTATAACACTCTGGTCCCCCCTTGTGATTATTGAACGCCTCACCTCCCGATTGTTTATATGGGACCTCGTCCGCTTCGCGCTTCCAGAAATTCTATCTTGTGACGATCCTTACCGTACAATGTACAGACGAATTCTATCTATATACTTATGGCGTCGTATGGGCGTCGTATTGCTAATCGACCCATGACATGCGTTCGTTCCAGATCCATTTACCTGTGGTGTGCTGATCGTGCGCGTCAGAGGGTATCCAGCCGTAGACGCTGGTGGAACAAAAAAACGTAAGTTATTTGCATCCCCCCCCCCATTCCGAAAAGATGGGTAAAAGGGAAAGGAGAGAGACGAAAAGGAAAAGAAAAGAAACGTACCCTGCACCTTGTACGCCTGCGGCACCGATCGTGTCCGCACGACCGTCGACGACGAGCCAGTCAGGTGAGAGCACGCCGGTGCGGATGGGGAAGAGCCGAACGGCACGTTCGAGGCCGGATGCGTCTGTCGATTGGAGGAAGAGCGCGACGCTTTCGCCGTCATAGGGGTGTGTTTGGCAAAACAGGATCGCTGGCCCCCAGGTCGGGTGGGGTCGGGATTGGATCGAGATCGAGTCGAGGGGTGCGGGAAACGGTACATGGTAATAATCGGCAACGTCAGGATATGGCTGTAAGGTGGACGCTCGACAAGAAAAAAAAAACACCTCACCCGAAGACGGCCGCTCGAAGCGTGCCGCGCCGAGACGCCATGCCCCGTCGACGTACGTCCATGTTCCGCCTGCACGTTCGAGCCAGCGTCGAATGAGCGGTGTCTCGGCGCACCCGATGACGACCAGGTTTCCCTTGTGGATACCGGTTGGCCCGTGTGTCGTCTCCACCTCGGAGACGCTGACGATCTGGGAATCGAGCGCGTGGAATAGGTGGAGGGCGTATGCGATGCGCAGGGCTGCGGAGAGCTCTGGGGAGGGCGTGAGGGATGGGACGAGCAAGGTGAGAGGGGCGTTTGTGGAGAGAATGGATTGGAGGTGCTGGGGCGGAGCGCGGAAGCGATGTGCTGTAGTTGCTAATGAGTCGGTACATGGGAGGATCTGTGGGCGAACCGTGCAGTTCAATACAAGTGGGGTTGGAAGTTCCATACCTTCCAAGGTGACTTGTGGTGGAAGCCTGCGGTGTTGGCATCCCTCACGAACCACATCGTATCGTCTGAGTCGCTGAGATCGACCGGAATCTCGTCGCCATCGACCGCAAGTATCGTCGCTTTCTTGATGTCATCGCAAGTAGCAGCCCAGACGTCCGCGTCGAGCGAGAACACCAAAACATTCGTCGTCCGTATCGAAACGTATCCATCGGAGGTCGCCGTCACTCGGAGCCGACCCAGCCTAGAGATCCTCGTCAACGGAAACAGTCGATTGCACAACGAGCGTATGCGGTACTCACAATCCAGGGATCGTCAGTGCGTGGATCTGCCATCCATTCAGCGATCCAGTCTCACCCGGGATTGCAACCGTGAGCGTGAAACTGGTTGTCTTGCGCTCCTGGTTCGTAAGTCTATGGGTGCGTGGTGCCTCCCCCACCGAGCGCGGCGATGACGAAGAGAAGTACACCCGATCTAGAAACCCCTGTACGCGCTCATTGAACAAGATATCAAAGTACCAATGAGGCCGTCCGGGATCTTCATGATACCTGCCCATGAATCAAACGGTGTCAGGAAAGTCGGGAAAAAGGAACCTCTCGCAACGGAATTAACGCGAGAGTCATAGAGTGGATGCACGCACGTCACATCCGCGTTGGGATCCCAGGTCTTCAGTATCCCAACTTGTTCACGCGTATGCCATGGCGGGACGTTGTCGTCTGCGCCTCTGCAAGCGATGAATACCGTCAGCCTTTGACTAGCTCGGCGAGTCACTCGGAAATTCAAAGATGAATTAGACACGACACGTGTCGAGTGTCCCATGTCCCACTCCGTTCTTGTTCTCTCCTTCTGGGCATTCGGACGACTCACCCGTGCAAGGCCAACACAGGCTTGCCTACCAAATTCCCCAAGAACAAATCATTGTCGTCTGGCGTGAGTGAACTATCGAGGACAGCACGCAACGCTGGATCGACAAAGTGTGCAAAACGACTCATACACCACGAAACGTAGGCTTGTGATTTGATGTATCCAGCTGCCGGAACGACTAGAACATGGAGAGGACGTAAGGCAGGATTCACTGTGGACCCTTCGAGGGTGAGAGAGGGGAGGGACTCACCGGCGCATACACGATCGGGCCATCTACTCGCCATGTACCATGTGCCTTGTCCACCGTTTGAGTGGCCCATGAGGATGACGCGCGTATCGGCATCGAAACCCCACTTGGCCCACCTTCCAGACCCGGAGCTGGATAGAACGCGCGAGAGGGCAGAGACAGCTGCAAATGCGTCGGCCGTTGATGGGCCGTGCCAGTCGAGTCCCTGCCAATAGAGAGACAGCGATGAGTAAAAGTTTGGATGAATAATGCAAAGAGAAGCAAGCGCAAGCTCACCCAAGCGGTCCGTCCCTGTGGCATCACGACCCACGCATACGTTTGTTGTAGAAGCGAATCAGCCCAGAACGACTGGTTGAGGATATCTACACCAGCGCCATCTTGGATCCGTCAGACAAGGTTCAAACTACATGCGTATATCATGGTATCAAGTCAAGCCTCGGACTTACGAAGCGCAAGAATCGGCTCGTTGCCTCTGCACTTGCTAGGGTCAACTTTGTCGTGTTGTCCCAGGATAGTCTGGAAGTTACCGAAGGCCTCCTTTGGGGGCTTCACTAGAAACACAGTGGGCATCGACTTTGCAAAGAAATAGGAAGCTTGGATAGGAACGTGCTTCTCTTGCGTCCAAAGTGGAACATGAGTCAGTGGGAGAGTGGCCCGGAAGACGAATGCACTTTGGACCATAGGTTGTGCATTATTACGCATGTAAGGTAGAGCTTGTTCAGCATTTGGTTGGCACAGAGACGAGGGCACGCATGTAAGCTCGACGACCAGCTGCCTGACTTCCTCCGGTATTCTTTCAGGCGAAGCTATACATAATCGGAGGGGTATGATACGGATTTGGGTTGGCGCGATGCGTACAGGCACCTCATCGAGGAGTGAAATGGACAATGAAGGTGGAAGACGTATTGGGGTAGGAATAAGGCGCGCACGGACGACTGACCAGCACCCCTGACCTTCCTCGGTCCTGCGTCCGAAATCGAGACACTGAACCGCGATACCGACTGCGTCTCCGAACGGCGTGCCATCAACGATGTGAGGGATTATCGAACGTGCGAGGACGAGCTGGAGCGGTGCGTCCTCGATGGGGAGTTGGATTCCACCTGTCTCTCGCGAAGGCGTCGGGGAGAGTGGGAACTGAAGAGAGACGGAGAAATTGAGTGTTAGGATTGGATGTGGGGAAGAGTATGCATGTGGGTCGCCAAAGAGGCGTATCTACATAGAGGGTCAATCGAATCGTTGAAACTGTGAGCCTTGTGGAAGACAGAGATGACAAGGATTGACACACCTCATAGGGAGCGCATATAATTACCTCATACCTCGTCCCCTCCTTATTCCTTGCGGGCGACACAGGTAACCTAACTAGTTGTGCAGGAGCCCTCTCCAACGTGTATATATTCCCGGAATGCCACTCTGGGACACAAGTCTTTCTTTCCGGGGAATCGGGCGGGGGAAGAATTGTAAAAAAGGCCCCCTGGAGGAGTTCTGTGTGGAGCAGGGGTTCCGAGGTGTCTCCACTGACGTCGGACGGGGGATAAACGGATAGCCAACCCCGCAACACGTTCGAATGTTGAAGACCCGCCCAACCTTCTGTTGCACGGATCTGATCCCAGGGAACAGATGGGTGGGATACGTGAATGGTGCCATGAGGATCGGCTGTTATCTGTGACCAGGAGGCAGAGGCAGAGTGGGTGAGGGATGTGGGGTACTGTATGGTAGTCGAGATCGGCAGAGAGACTGCGTCGAAGAGATGAGGACCAAGTGCAGCTGGAGAAGGAACTGACTCACGGTCGAGGGGGTATGCTGGAGAAAGAAAGTGCTGCTCGCGAGCATGGACTGGGAATGGACCGAGCACCTATATGGATCAAGTCAAGGACACTCGGCACAGACGAGAGACAGCGCACAAGCCACACGGGATCGAGCTCGACACGCCAGCCTCGCATCATAGTACTAACAAATGACCGATCCGTCGTATGATTGAGTAAAACAAGACAGCATACAGCCACGAGAAACAAATCTCCACGTCTGGATAAAATCAGACATCCACCCACTCCAATCTGCTTATTTCTTCCCGGAAGACCTGAGAGTACATTGACATCTGCTACAGCCAACCACCAATTCAAAGGTTCGACATACTTCTTGATTCCACCGCCAGGCGGTGCACTACCTGATAAGCAAATCGATACTCAACGACGCGGGGGCACAACGATGAGATGCATCCATACCTTTGGTAGCTGTGTGTTTCCATTGCCGATCGGTGATCAAACGCGATGAAAGGGTAAGTAGGTCAAGTCACCTCCGTAACCATCCGTACCTTTGTCCTTTGCAGCCTTCAGAGCAGCCTCCTCGGCTTTCTTCTTCTCCTTGAAGGCCTTGTCATCCTCGTCATCATCTTTTCTCTCTTTCTTGGGAGCCTGCAACACGAGTCAGGCCAGGATGAGAGGAGGTGGAATGAGACAGACCTTTAATGGCTTTGCCTTTCCACCCTGTCGTGACATCCGGACGTTGCTGCAGCTCGTCTACCCGCAACCTCTCAAACCGACCCAGTTTGGTACGAAATCCTCCGGATAACAATGTCCTCCCATTATGGAAGTTTTAGGAAAAAATTGTTTGTTCTTCTTCGGCCCGGTGCGGGAGCCCGGGCCTGAGCGCTGAGCCGTGAGCGAGTAGGCCAGGTAGTACCTCCCAGACACTGGCAAGTGCCATGATCCCAGCAAGCCTCACCCACATGCGTCCCTCAATCCGTCTCCGCACGGGCAGACTGCCCTTTCCGTCTGGCCGTCTCCAGGTCAGACACCACACGAGTTCTCGTCCTGGACTGGCGCAACACGAAGACGCGATCCATGTAGGGAGGTTCGTCGTAGGTGCCCTCCTTACATTCGGTACGCTTGGATTAGGGCTTTACTCTCTACAAAACGCCACATTCGACCAGTTCACGCCTCTCACGTTGGGGGCAGCCCACGACACAACCCATTCTGGGTCTGACCACTCCAGCAGACACGTTCACCACCAGAACAAAGCCATCGATTCGCCGCCCGATTCCCAAGTCGTTCCGTCGTCCACCGATACCCCCATCTCACTCTCATCCTCGTATGGCACCCCAGACGACGTCGAAAGGGCCATCGAAGACATCCGACGTGCTCTTCCCGGTGAATACCGCGTGCAAACGAACAAAGACACCCTCGAGCTCCATGGCTCCTCGGAAAACTCGTACCATCCCTGCTCACCTCATTCCGTCGTCGTCCGGGTCAAGACCACGGAAGATGTCGTCAAGGTCGTCGATATATCCCGAAAGTACAGGGTCCCTCTCGTTCCCTATAGTGGCGCGACCAGTTTGGAGGGCCATTTCAGTGGTGTGAGTGCGCTTGCTAGGATTACGTTATACATAGTCCGTGTCTTGATGAAATGCGCCTCCAGTATCCCTCGGGGAGTATATGTATTGATATGTCTGCCATGGACCAAATTTTGGAAATCAACGGTACGTAGGTTGACTTGCGTAGACACAAACGAGCCATGGACTTCCTTACAGAGTCCGACGGTGACCTTCGGTGCCAAGCTGGCGCTCGATGGGAAGACGTCAATCGCGCTCTCAAGGAGAAAGGCATACCTCTTTTCTTTCCTGTAAGCCAACTCCAAATATGGGATCAGTAGTGCTTAACATCATATACTTAGCTTGACCCAGGTCCAGGTGCTGTGAGTCATTTCCTCTTCGGCAGTCAACGTGGGTCGTGATGGTCGTGAAAGACGATAGGCGGGATGATCGGCACGGGGTGCTCCGGCAGTAAGTCTCCACTGTTCAACCCTTGTTACTGACGAAATGCTAATCGTCCATAGCAAACGCCGTCAGATATGGTACCGCAAAGGCGGAATGGTTCCTAAACGTCGTAAGTGTCAATTTTGGCGTTGTTCTGCAATCAGCTATACACCGAAACGACCACCAGACGGTCGTACTTCCTTCTGGTAAAGTTATTAAGACGCGTCAAAGGGCTCGCAAATCGTCCGCCGGGTTTGACACTACCAAGCTTTTCATCGGTGCAGAGGGTACTTTGGGCATTATAACTGAGGGTAAAATCTTCTATGCACTTGCTGTACATCTTGTTGAAATGAGAACAGCTACGCTTCGCCTCGCACCTCGCGTTCCGACGAAAGTCGCAATGGCACAGTTTCCGAATGTCAGAAACGCCGTTAGCGCCGTTCAAGAAATTCTCAATACACCTTATGGCCCTCACATACGTTCGTATCCATCCATCCCGTGTACCCAGTCTTGTTGACAACACATCCAGAATGCATAGAGCTTCTTGACGATCACAGTCTGTGTTCATACCATTAAGAGAAGCATTCACCTGACATGTACGATCCATAGTGATGTCTGCCATCAACACAGCTGGTATAATTGAGAGACCCTACCCAGTCCAAGACACCCTTTTCTTCAAACTTCAAGGTTCCCCGGAGTCTATCGCTGAAACTTCCCGCGTCGTCCAACAAATCGTTCGGAGGCACAGTAGCACCCGGTTTGAATTCGCAGCAACGGACGAAGAAGCGGACAATCTCTGGGAGAACAGAAAGTATGCCCTCACATCTACTTTGGCATCCCATCCTGGGATGAAGTGTTGGACGACGGACGTATGGTAATGGTCTTTCATTTTCTCCGCTAGCAGGAGACGAATTATTGACGAAACGGCGTAGCGTTCCAGTATCCAAGCTCCCTCAGCTCGTATACGAGACGAAAGACGACCTTTCCAAGTCTGGGCTTAAGTCTACTATCGTCGGACACGTCGGAGACGGTACGTCCCTCTTGTAGAAGTCAACCTTATGTTTACACGGACCGGATATCAGGCAACTTTCACGGACTCATCCTCTTTCGTGACGATCGAGAACTCCAATCCGTAAGCGAAGCTGTTCACAGACTCATCCACCGCGCGATCGCCATGGACGGGACATGTATGTCTCATAATCTGCATGTTTTCTTAGAGTTAGTGTATTGACTGTCGGACGCGTTAGGTACGGGCGAACATGGGGTCGGGATTGGAAAGAGAGAGTACCTCGTTGAGGAACTTGGGGAGGAGACAGTAGAGCTCATGAAAACTGTGAAACAGGCGATTGATCCGCTGAACTTGTTCAATCCTGGAAAGGTATGTCTATGCTGCGGTTCGATGGCGTTGGGTTGACGATCACTCGCTAGTTGTACCCAGAGAGCGGGAGCAAACACGAGAGACCGTAAGGTTAACTGGAGCGAGATATATCGTGCTGTAGTAGTCGAGTCGGATTTGATATCTATCCATTTCGGTTCAAGTCGTACACTCCGAGATCGCAGGTTTACTCAACTTCAAGTTCTACATATGGAACATACCCAGGCAGTCACTGCCACACCTTCTCATCTTGGACCAACTTTCTTAGTCTCACCTGTCATTATCTCTTAAACTTATGAGAATGGCTATCGGATAGGAACTGGGTGTTGGCACAATCCCGGTCCTGGTCCCATTCTGTCGGGGTCGCTAGGATCCGCAGTGCGACGATGACAGAAACACATTGGATACTAGAAAAAGAGAAGTACAAGATTAGGAACCTGGAAAAGGAGGTGAGGGGTAACTATGGGAATGCATGGGCCATCTGGAAGCACGTCCATAACACATTTCCAGTCTCAGTCACGGTCAATCGGGCGCATCTGAACTTGAGCTTGGACACTTCTAGTACGCCGAGGCTCCCGGTACGAGTTCTTCAATAGGGCAACTTTATTCACGGTTAAGCTCAGCCGTCTACTATCTCTCAGGCTGAGAATCGTACTTTTCGCCTATACATTCTCATTTACCCCCCATGCTCATTCCTACTACGGTTTTCCGTGCTTCCTAGGTGGGTAATATCAATGTTATAAATGATAGTGGAGTCGCTAACAGAGAAGGATAAATGACTCTTAGCCGGTCTGATCGTGGTATTCACTTTGCGCCAGACCGCACTGTCTATGGACATGTGCCTGCCATGGAGGCCTCACCCGCATAGTATATCGGTTTATTTTTTCAGGGTTGGAGTATGACGGCATCATATGGTATGTGGGTGAGAGTGCAGGACTATAAATCTGGGTCCGACCACAACCTCGGCACTAGGATGAGCGTCACGTATCAGTTTTCCGAGTCCACGATGCTGGCCATACGAGGTTTTTGCTGCGTTCTTCTCGGCTTTTCACTGTTTGACTGATTTGTAGCCGGGACCAGTGTTCTACAATCTATCGGAATAGTGGTGTCCCTATTTCGTTTGTGGTTCCGGCTGCAAATTCGACGTTTATGGTGGGAGGACGCATGGACGCTCGTTACATGCGTTTGTGCTATCGTACTCCTGGTCTCCGAGTGGTTGTACCTCAAAGGTGGTGCGTATGAGACCTCATGACTGTGAGACTGTCAAGTATCTGACTTCACACAACCAGGCTGGGAGGTGGAAGTTGTCGTATTTTGGGGATATATCATATCATTGATTGGTGTAGTATGGTATGTCACACGACTATTCCGCTCGTTTGTGGCTAAAGGCATCTACTTTGAGGGCTGCCCGTATGAGCATATTGTTCTCGATAGCTCGCATTGTCCATCCAACAGAGCGCACACGCCAAATTGTAACCGCGATGGCCGTCCTCTTCTCTCTGATATACCTGACATTATTGGCGTTGAAACTGTGGTGGTTCAGTCGAGATCTAAGCTGGCTCAAGGAGACCGGCTTTTACACCAAACCCGGACGTACGTTGCCTGAATGGATGTATGCTTACCAGCTGTGTGGTGAGTACGCGCACTGTTCGTCAGGCGTGAAATTGAAGGTGTGCTTAGCCGACTGCATTTCGGATTTGATCCTCATCTCCTTGGCTGTGCGATTGCTATGGTGGATGAATCTTCCGACGAAGCAGCGAGCAATGATTATTGCCATCTTTGCTTCAAACATCATCGTGACGATGCTGTCAATATTTCGTGCAGTGAGTCAGATTATGAGTCTGGTATCCCTCGTTGCAGTGGCTGTTGACCTCGAGGTATGACTTGTATCAGGGAGTTTCGTTAACTCTCTAATCTTGCGCGATATACCCAGGTGGCTTCTTCCACCATCAGCTGTAATCTGCTCGTGGTTGTGACCCTTGTCTACCGCTGCTCCCGGAGTACGTCGAGTTCAGATGTCCCTGAGGACGACGACTATACGGCACCTGATAGGGCCAGGGTCACAACTTTGGCACTGACCACAGTCGATTTCAGTGCTCTAATTGACTCAGAGGATAGCAGTCAGCAAGGCACCCCTGTTACACACCTGGAGCAGTGTTGAGTCCATCCTATCTTGACTAATATTTTGCCCCTTGTGCCTCGGAACTACCAAGTATGTAATCATTCATTCATTACAACGTACATCTTTTGAAATTGACTTTGGTGGGTCCGCTATAGAATCGATTGAACCTCGACTTTTGGACGAGGACGTACTTGATTGACAAGTGTGATGGTATGTAGAAAATGTACAGCGACACCAATGTAACACGAATACATTATACGCCACTGGATAACCCTGCAGTCTCAAGACATTTTTCGACAGCTCCCACAAGTGTAGGGTTCTCGAGTGCAGCTGCAACTCGTTCCTTGTCATTAAGTTGCTTGTTCACTAGATAAAGGATGAGTTTCAAATATGTACTTGTGTTAGTTATGCGGGACAGCGCACCTGCCAGCTCGCTCTGATGGGAACCAGGCTTTACCCGGATATCGATTTTAAACCTTGGTGGAAGACTGCGCAAGAGTCTCACCCGGATACACAACCCTGAGGGACAGCGGTGATAAGCGTGCACCGATCGAGAGCGGGAAACTTTGAGTCATTATACCAATAAGAGTCGACATGCCGCAATGCGGTACGGTTGGTGTGAACTCGACGACGATATGGTTTTCTCGAACCTCGATTTGTTCGGCTGATACCACCCGGAGCTCTTCCAAGCTGTTCGGATGTTCGGGGTCAGAAATGGACCTTATAAGTTCTGAGAAAAAAAGAGTCAGGGACGTAGTTCTCTGTGATTAGTTCGAGCAAGATTACCGAATATCTCGTCCTGGTCAATCGGTTCCACATCGGTGCTGCTGCTGCTGTCCTCGTCATCATCCACCCAGAGAGATTGACCTGTTTCGAACCGCGACTTCCTGGCGGACTTGCGCGATACATATATGGTTGGGTTTGCGTTGAATATTTGGGCATCCATGACTTGATGAGACAAGTCATGTCCGTGACGATCTACGCGTGTCACGCTGGTGCATTGTGTCACAGAGTCACGTGCTGTCATGCTATTCGTCATAGCTGGCTCGCACGCGTCAAATATTAGCTGAGCCCCTCCTTTTTGGAATTTGTATCCAGCCTTCAAAGCTCGAACTGTCCCATCTCTTCATCAGGCATGCCACCCAAGGTTTGTCTTGCTTCCTTCGTGTTCCGTGTCACATTCGCACTTACTGCACACGCAGCGTAAACGTGCAGACGCTGACACGACCGCCATGGGCTCGACGACGCGATCGACCAAGAAATCATCTAAAACGAGTAAGATCTGAGTGTTTCAGGGTCATGCATAGTGCTGGACTAGCCATCTTTGTAGACTGGGGAAAAAATGGTGCGGCCGGGATAACTGAAGCGGGCGTGTCGTGCGTGATTTCTTCTGCCTCTCTTATGGTGTGGTGCAGGTCATTTACCACCTACTCAGTAACCCCGTAGAGGTCAGTGGCTTCTCGTCCGCTTTACGGAACCCTCAATTATTCAGCAAGGAATGCACACAGCCGCCATCCAAGAAGACGAGAGCAACGGGCAAGAGGAATGCTGCAACAAGTAATCAGGCTCGAGGGACCAAGGCCGGTCCACGCGTCTTGGGGTAGGTCCCCGTCTTTGCGTGTGGCACAGCCAACTAAATTCACACCGTCTAGAATTGATGACGTAAGTCCTCCAGATCGCTTAATTAAAAACACTTGCATCGTCAACTTGCCCACCGTCACAGGAACCCCTCGACTCCTCCACGAGCCAACAGCAGAGCGAGTAAGTCTACCTTTGGTCCATCTAAACCCCTTCCGCCACGCTTGGGTCACCTTTATATCTACTACGTCAATCGGGGTGATCGGGTTCAAGCATCGCCTGGTTACCTCCCCGCATGCGCCTCTCGTCCTTCTTGTGCTGTGTTTCTAACAAACTCGCACTTAGTGATGAGTCGGATATGCCCAAGCAAAATCCCGTGGGTCTTTTTTTTTGCGTGTATCAAAGTGCTATCACATTGACATTTGTTCCACCAACCAGTCGAGGATAGAGTATGCACCACAGCGAGCACAAGCACTCTTCAAGAGTTTTGCAGATGATGACAACCCTGATGTAATAGGACCAGGAGGTGTGGAAAGGTTATGCACAGAGGCTGGTATACCACTGGAAGGTGCCCAGTCCCTCATCCTCGCGTGGCAATTCAAGGCCAAGGAAATGGCCAAACTCAGTCGTTCAGAGTGGCTCCAGGGAGCTGAGGCTCTGCGGTATGCGCATGAACATTGCTCTACATTGGCGAGGTTAGCTGATCGTTCACCTGAGGATTTCGTCTTTACCGGTCTTGGCAATGGCATTGAAGGAGCTGGATGACCTGGTCATTCACGACAAGGAGCCGATAACACCAGTCCCTTCGTTATCTTCCGTCAAGAAGCGGGATAGAATTGACTTTCAGGAACCCTACGACAGAGCGCGCTATTGGCAGTATGCGTGGAACCGCAACGCTGCTTTCGCAGAGCTATATCAATTTTGTTTCACGCTTTCTAAGCCACCGTCAGTGCCTAGTACCATCTTGCTACTTGTGCTGACCCTGCTCCCAGACAGAGCAGGAATTTAGACATAGAGGTGACCAGCTTCAGACTCGCCGTGTTTCGCGTATCCTCATACGCGAATAGACAGCTATGGCGCTATGGTCGGTATCACTGGCTCCACGATACCCGATCATTACTGAGCTGATCGAGTTCTTGAGCGTGAGCGTATCGCTCTATGTCTCAAGTCATTGTAATGACCCTCAACAGGAAAGCGGGTCCTATAGAGGTGCCAACAAAGATATTTGGAATATGGTCAATATCTTTCGATGATACAATTCCGAGGTGGTGCTTATCAGAGCTCTTAGGTGTATGAATTCTGCCGGACGATCAACGAGGAACTCAGCAACTACGAGGCCGACGGGGTACGTCCTTTCTGTAGCATTCGTGATCTCCCCTGACGCCTTTCCCCTTCTAGGCTTGGCCTACCTTGTTAGATGATTTCGTCGTGTGGAAGAAGGGTAAGGTGGCACACTCAACAGGCGACATGGTTGCACCAACGGATGAATAGAGACGATGACCTGGGACATGCTCTACGTAAAAGGCTTGCTTAATATCTTCCATACCGTGACTCTAGCATTTCCACTCGTGTATCCATTTGGAGGACCGTTTAGCTCGCGTGTATGTATCTACTGGTTAGGGCTATCTGGTGGCCGGTGAACCTTTTCTCTCTGTCATGTCGTGCCGGGGGGTTGCGGCGACTGCTGCTGTCTCGTCAGGCTTCGCGGGCCGTGTGTCGTAGGCGAAATGTAATCGGCGAACGGCTTCGTCTACCCGACGCTTCCTGCCAAGATCGAAGCGTGACGCCCGCTTGTCGGAACGACCTGGCAGGACTGAGTCGGGTCGGGGTGTGAAGACGATTGCTCCTTGAGGGAGGGATGAAAGACCCAGGGAGGCTCGGACTGCCTCCCATCTGCCGTGTATGCGACTGAGACGCGGCGGGGTGGGTGGGTCTGGGTTCAAGTTGGGTTGAACGAGCTCGCGGCTGCGCGTCGACCAGTTCGAGCGGGGTTCGGACGAGGACGAGGACGGGGATCGAGAGAAGGGCGTGACCCGCCGAGCGAATCCAGCTGCGAGGCAGACGAGAACGAGGAGCGCGACAAGTCTAACGTGTTTAGTTTGGTACCCGTGTTGGCCAGCCATGACATGGTTGCTGCTCAAGAATATTGGCGTGGATATCGGCTCTGGCTTGTCATCCATATTCAGCGTTCACGCCTCACGAACTTGCATCTGTTTGAAAAATGTACGACTAGCCAACACTACACTCAGAACTCATCCACTTCAACTGGCCGTACTCCCTGCATCTTCTCCATCGTCTCCCTCAGCTCCGTCTCAGCAAAAACGGCCGCCTCCTTTGCAACCACAAGCTTCTTCTCAAGCTCCTCTGCAGTCATCGGCCTCAGTTTACCATCCATCTCGACCATACTGATACCATCGAACCTCTTCAGAGTGTTTCCGACGCTAGGCATGAATGCATGACGATCCCAACCACTGTCGTTAAACACAAGGACAGCGCGGACAGCGGCTGTGTTGATGTCGCGATGAAGTTCCTCCAGTTTTGATAGTTGAACTTCCATCCAGCGGGCGCGACGTTCGAGGGCGAGCGTTAGCGCGGCGACTTCGTCCTCCTTGCCCGCTGCATCGTCACCTGTGTCGTCCAAGAAGTCATCACCTTTGAGCATATCCCTGAGGACACCGTCAAAGGACGAGCTGTCATCCCATGTAGTGCGGGGAAGCAGTCGCAATAAATCAGAAATTGTCTGGGTCAATGTCTCTAGGAGTTGTTGGAAGGAAGATACCGCATTGTCGATGGAACCAGAAGGCATATTGGTGGCGAACGAGCCACCACCGACTGAGAGGGCTGATAGAGCATGGACCAGGGGACCATACTCCAATGGCATCTTTGCAGCGGGATTGATCTTTTGCATGTCAAAGAATGGGTGGTTAGGAAGATCCATAGATGGGTATCTGACGTCGAGGTCATCCAAAGCATCCGCAAGCGATGTTCGCTCAGTGGGGGACGTTCGATCGACGGACTGTGCCCGAGACACGCTAGGGCTCGGTGATATGACCTCACTAATCTTGCCAATAGGTGCTGCCGGTACATCTGAAGCGGAGACGGATACCGCAGCCGACATCTCGTCGGTGGCGACTTCACTATCCTTTGGAATCTTGATGGGACGAGCAACTGGTTTGTTCTTTTTCGGTAGCTTCGAACGGATGGGAGCCTGGACAACTGGCTCGGGTGCTTTTGGAGGAGCAGGCGTTTGTTTTTCGATGCTGCCCTTTTTCGGCGTCGCAGAAGCCTTAGAACTTCCACCCGCTTTCCCCTGTCCCCTCGTCCTTTCTTTCTCCCTCTCCTCCTTCTCAGCTCCTGCACGTTTTTCCTGTTGTGCTTTCGCGACCTTGTCCCTCTCGGCTTGTGCAGCTTTCTGCTGAGCGGCCCTCTCCTTCTCTTGCTTCTCTTGCTCAGCCTTTTCCCTTTCCCCCTTCTCCGCCCTTTCTTTTACCTCCCTTATCGCAGCTAGCCTTTCCTGCTCCGCTACCTTCTCCTGAGCAAGACGTGCCTTCCCAGCGGTGCGTGCGGCGGCCTTCTCCTGTGCCGCCTTCTGTCGCTCGAGTGCACGTTCAACAGCAGCAGCTTTCTTGGCAGCCTTGCGTTCAGTTTTTGCTTGCTCCTTACTAGCATCTTCCGGTTTTGATACATCGACAGCCAGCACTTGCGCCTCGGACAGGGTCGCCGCGGTCATGGAATTGTCCGCCACCGCACCAAGGGCTGGAAATTCCGCAGATGATAGGGTAGGCAACGGGGAGGGCGGAATAGAAGCCGCGACTGGGAACGCATGAAGAAAACAAACGTAGCAAAGAAAGATTCGTCAGTATCATTATACCGGAATCAGGAATGGGCCCAAGAAAATGAGGGTGAAAGTGGGGGAGGGATTAGGAATGGTAAGCATTAAGGAGTAGATGGAATGGGTATGGGTAACAATAGATGTGGATATAAGTTTGGGACGGATTGTGAATGGTCGGCGTCATCACCACGAATAAATACTGGTACGTCTCCTGCAGCTTCACGAATTCATGGCGGCACGAGTGGGTGATGACGAGCAAAGAGGGAGGGGATCAATAGCGACGCATTCATTCAACAATTATGGTCGTTGATAATATTTGCGCACTAAAAGCACGGCGCTCGGTACTCTGACCTGGGACTCCCTCCCCTAAGCAAAGGAAAGACACTCACCATTAAAAAGTGGGGGTTGAACCTTCAAGGAATCCGCCTGCGGTTCAGCGCCGGTAGTGTTTCCACCATGATTAACGGGAAGACTCTGTGGATAAGCCAATCCGGGAGGGGGTCCAATGGCCATGTGGGGTGGTGCATAGTTCATACCGACAGCGGAGGGTGCCGGGGAATAGGCCGTGTTGGGGTTTGCGGGAACCGCTGAAGGGAGCACGGGTGACGCAAATCGGGCAGACATTATTGCTGGATCGCTGAATGGTTGGCTCTGGACAAATGGATAATGTTGCTGATCTATACCTTAACAAGGGAAAGAGGATCGGGAAAAATAGTCAAACAAGAATAGGGAAAGTTAAAATTGCAAAGGTAACAATACAAAAGGAGAAACCGTCAATGTTTGCTCTGACACCTCATACAAGGAGAAGTCTCCTACCAGGGGGTCCGTTGGGCATTACACTAGCTCGCTCACGACTGGACTGAATAAACTCGCGAAGCTGCGCCTCGCTAACAATGTTATGGTCGAAGGGCTGAAAGCGCGTGTGCTGCTGCTGTGGTTGTGGCTGTGAATGGGTCTGTGTAGCGGGTGTATGCTGCGCCAACAATGAGGTCGTATACCCATGTTCAATGTGTGGGGGTAAATTCCAAAGAGGTTGGGCGGATGATGTAGTCTCACTAGAGAAGAAAGAGTGGTGGCTATCGCTTGCGCTAACCGGAGAGGCGGGGTTGACAGGGGATGACGCAGCAGTGGACCCCTGGCGACCTCGCGCGAATCCAAACCTTGACACTTTCCTTTCCTCATCGGCGAATGGAGACTTCCTGGAAGTGGACGAAACTCCTTGAGGTGGTACGATTGGATCCTCACTGGCCTCCCCAAACGGATTGAAGGAGCCGACATAGCTAGATCCTCCTGCTGACTGGCGCTCGACAGGTGTACCGCGCAAGGAGAGAGAATCATACATCGACCGATTGGGATTGTGTGGGTATGTAAGCTCAGGTGGTGCTATGAACGCTCGTGGGTGGTGCACTTGCACTGATGGCTGTGGTGGGCGTAGGGCAGGGAATATGTTCATGAACCCGCCTGTCAGAGGTGTGTTGGCTTCTGCCTCAAGATCGGGGAGTGCAGCATCCACGTTAAGGTCCCCCCCAGCAAGTTTGGGATCCAAGTTGAAACTGAATCCGCCAAAT
Organism: Rubroboletus satanas; assembly: GCA_038090635.1. Classification (NCBI taxonomy): domain Eukaryota; kingdom Fungi; phylum Basidiomycota; class Agaricomycetes; order Boletales; family Boletaceae; genus Rubroboletus; species Rubroboletus satanas. Next base: position 51,456 of record JBBPNB010000051.1, read on the forward strand.
TCATTGTCCTCTCCTGATACCATCCTAAGCGTGCGATCGAGATCTGGAAAGATGCTGATACTCGAGACAGAGGGTGCATTTTCACGTCGAGACTTCACATCGTCAAGAAGGGCTTGGGCGGCAGTGGATATTTGGTAAGTAGACTGCGACGGATGAATTCCTTGGGGAGTGAGAAGATCCATCTTGCGAGAAGGCGGAGGTAGGCCGGGAGGTCCAGAAAGGCCAGGAGGCATATCTGGTATGCCCTGGGGGACAGGTGGAGTGGACTGCTCGGATTCAGTTGATCGTGGACGAACTGGGGAAACATTCTGAGAGCCTGAACCAGCATCAGAATCCACTGCCACAGATGGAGCGGGAGAAATGGATGGTTGCGGAACACCCGACTCTTTCGTACGCAATGATTTGACTTCCAGCGGGGTGGCAGGTCGCCGAGGTAATGTAATAGCGGCTGGCGTCGGAGGGCGCGAAGAAGAAGTGACGGACGGCGTTTTTGTGCTCCCTGCGATAGATCCACCTTTCCCGTCGTGATGTGGGCGACTCGATGGCTTTGTGTCAACAGCAGCGCTAACATTGCGAGACTGGCGCTGACCAACCCGTCTGTTTGGCCGTTGAGTGATGGAAGACTGGGTAGCGGCGGTGGTTGATGGAGGCTGTAGAACTGTCTTACAACCCCACGCCGCGGCGCGCGGCAAAGCTCCTGTAAACCATATGAGACCATACGCGCATTAGGTTAAATCACCTTACCATCTTCTTCCTTAGCAGTGCGCGAAATACTTTCCGTATCTTTGATCGTATGCTTCCTAAGAGAAGTAATAAATAACAACTGCGGTGAATTGAAGAATGAAACCCACAAAGTAGTAAGGTCCTCCTTGGTGAAACAATCTTTCTCGTCACCCCATTCATGCAGGTTCATGCAAGTGTGATCTGAGCAGCTAACTCCGCGGAGGAACGCCATGCAGTACTTTGTCGTCCCATAACTGGCTCGCATGACCTCGCGACCTCCCCCTGGGGAAGGGGCACCATCAACCGTCGAGATACACCGAGCTGCATCCTCACGGCGGTGGTAGGTGATATAAAGGCCAAGAACAGGAGTACCACCACCTGATGGGGTACGCTTGACCAGCAAGATCTTGGATATCTTGCCATACTGACCAAAGTAGTCATTCGAACGCAGAGTGGGGATAAGCTAAATGAATTTGATTAAATGTGGCTTAGCTAAACCAATGATCTGCCTACCTCCTCCTTGGCAAATCGAGGACCGATCCCGACTACATACACAACGTTGCGTTGAACCACGCGCACGTTGGCAAGGTGGCGACGCCCTAACGCCTCAAGTTCTTTGCGTTCGCGCTCGCGTTGCTTCTTTTGCTGTGTGAGACGCTTGTGACTGAATGTGCACACGATGAGCGAATCAGGGGGACGAGATCAATGTAAATGAAACATACTCCTCCCTCGCGATAGCCTTGAATTGGACGGTTTCATCAGTGTACTCCCTTCGACAAGCGGGGCAGCGACCGTTAAGGTTCTGCTTAATGTGATGCCAGCAGAAGCGGCAGATCTGGTGAAGAAGTTGGACATGGGTTTCATAAATGTTACGCAATGAAACGTACCTGGTAACCGCAGACACATGGCTTGAAATTGAGGTCTGAAATATCCATCTCCTCGAGACAAAGGGGACATTCGGCATCGTCCTACGAGGATCGGGAGGGAGCGAGATGACTGCCTGCAATATGAACGAACACACGCAAATGACTTACGGCGTCGTCGTCGCTCCAATACGCGTCCTGCACACCTGCCAAGACATGGGACTTTGACTGATGTGCGGAGAAACCTGCGTGTAGGACGGGTGCTGGTAGAGATGGATGACCATGTAGTCTTGTTGAGGACATTGCGGGGTATGCGACAAGTACAGAGGGGGACGCGACGGACGACGAGGACGAGGTGAGTTGGCAAGATGCGAAAACGAGGTCAAAGCTACAAACGCGACACAATGAGGCCAACCCTGTCCATTCTTTCCCACGATTGCCCCTGTATTTGCCCCTGTTTGTCCTCGGTGGCAAGAATTTTTTTGACTTTTTATTTAATATTTTTTTTTTCGGTTTTGTGCCGTTACTCATGTTCGCTCGTCTGCTCGTCCGTTGGCCGCGTTCGTCGCCCGTCGCGCTCCATGCACACTCCAGGACATTCTGCGCGACGTCGCTGGCACCCGCACCCAACGCTGCCACCCTCTTGAAGCCGAGGTTGGTACCCGCAACGCCCGCACACGACCCTCTGGTCGACCAAAGCACCAACCGAGCACATTTTTCGTCAACAAAGTTCGCCGACGCGCCCATATCAAACAGATCCAAGATGGCAATTCCACACGAGTACGCATGGCTCTATCCGTCGTTTATCGGCCTGTGACTGTCGCTGTGCTAACGGCGTCCCAGGTACATGAGTGACGTCCAAGGTGGGCTTGTTTTCCTTTTGCGCAGAAAAATGTCGTGTGATAGTGCTCACCCATTCATGCAGAGGCAACGCTTGAGGTACGCAGTTTTCGCAAATGCTTGCCATTGCTTACCATGTCATACAGCTTGGGCTTTCTGGCGCAGACCTGCTTGTCCAGGCAAAGACCGGAACAGGTACGTGACACGGCCGTTTGTTTGATCGTGGGTGCAAATACAAATCATAGGTAAAACGATGGCTTTTCTTTTGCCCGCCATCGAACAACTCGCGAAGAAACCTGCTCCCCGCGGGGGGGCCGTCTCCATCCTTGTATTATCTCCGACGCGAGAGCTAGCCATGCAGGTCTGTATCAAACCCTGCGTCTAACCTCCAAACACTTACTCTCGCGTCCTCAGATTCAAAAGGAAGCTAATACCCTCGTAAGAAATCATCCCTTCCGGGTGCAAGCTCTCATCGGTGGTACCAGGTACCCCTTTTGCGTTCATGCAGTATAAACTTTACTCACAAAGACCCTTTAAACAGTATCGGCATGCAAAAGCAAAGGCTGACTATGCAGCGTAGTGATATCCTCGTTGCGACACCTGGTCGGCTCCTCGACCTCTTGCAGTCGACTGATTTGGCTGAAAAGTTGCGTTCCATTCAGACCATCGTGCTGGATGAGGCCGATCGTCTATTGGACGTGGGATTCAAGGATACTTTGAACTCGATATTCAAGTACCTCCCCGACCGCGACCAAAACCCCAGACAGTGCATGCTCTATTCGGCAACCTTGAGCCGGGACGTTAAAGAGGTCAAGCATTTCTCCCCGTGTATACCATCCAGACTGATATTTTGTCCTTGCGTGCAGATAGCCGCGCTCTACTTGACCCCTGACCACAAGTTCGTATCCACTCTGGCGGAAGACGAAGTCAACACTCATGAACATGGTACTGCGCTGCATTGTAACCTCTTGTAACTTTATCTGATCTTTTCGTACCAAGTCCCTCAGACATGCGTCACTGTGCCTATCAGCGACACCATGAAAGCCACTCTTGCCGTCTTACAGGACGACACCGCCGAACATGGAAACAGCTCAAAGGCAATGGTCTTTTGCACGACTGCTTGGGGCACTGCAGCCACCGCTAAACTTCTTGAGGATGCGGGCTATGGAACATTGCCCCCGGTCCATGAGATACATAGCAGGATGACCCAAAATAGGCGCTTAGCTGTTGCTCAAGAATTCAAAAAGGCAAAAAGAGGGATATTGGTGACGTCCGATGTCACTGCGCGAGGTATGGACTTCCCCGGGTCAGTTGCCTCTACACGCTGCAGATACTCCCAATTGATCGATGCTGTTGACAGAGTGACACTTGTCGTGCAGGTTGGCCTTCCCTCGTCTGGCGAGCAATATATCCACCGCCTTGGCCGTACAGCTCGCGCTGGCCGATCTGGTAAAGGCGTAATTATCCTCGCTCCTCATGAGTCTGGCTTCCTTAGAACCCCGGACATGCGAGCCCTTCCGATTCAACCTCACCCAGAATTCCAACTCCCTTCGTTACCTCGCCCGGAGCTTGACAAGACCCTGCAAATTCAGGCGTACGGCGCATGGCTTGGTTTCAACTCACAATATAGCAGGCAGATGTTTAGATCGAGGCAGCAATTTGTCAATGAAGCTAACAAGTACGCTCGAGATGTGCTCGGATGGGCGGATGAGTCTGGGACACCGCCACTCAGTCCCAAGACAGCACGCAATCTCGGTATACACGGCCTGGATGGGGTGAACACGAATGGCAATGAGTTTGGGAGGGGTGGATGGTCTTCCTCTTCCCAAAGCCCGTCACGCAAGCCATCATGGCAGGGGGAGGCCGGTCGATCTGATCATGCATTTGGACAAGCACGACGCTCGCTACGTCAAGATACTTCCAGAGGATCTTGGCAAGAGAGAGGCGACGTGTCCGATGATGGATTCAGACGGTACCGACGCTCATCTCGTCAAGATACCGATGAACGCTCATCGTACAGACGGTCTAACTTTGGATCCAGTCGCCCGCCACGTTGGAATGGCGGTCGGGTTTTTAGGGAGCAAGGTCGGGATGGCGAATCTTAGACGTCAGGATGGGTCACATTCACTACTCCGTTGTCATTGCTTGATAGATTATTGTAGTATCGTAGAGTTTAGTAGACTACTAAGGTATTAGCATCATGATTTACCACAAACGAGTGACACTCTAGTCAAACACTACCCCATCACAATCACTGGTCGAAAACGATGGAAGGTGTTCCACAGCTCCCTCAAGGCCTGCAGCCGCAGGCAGGCCAATCCAATGCAGAAGAGCAAACACGGAGAGAGGCAGAAGAATCCATGCGCAGAGACATGATGGCCACCGTGTTGGACACCGGTGCGCGCGAGCGGCGTAAGTATGTACTCCTCATCTCGGTCCCCAACCTGACCCAACGCCTCTTGATGGACATGGACCCCCTGACTCGAAACGTTCTTTATCACAATAAACAACACTGAACGGGTATGACGACGACGACGACGGGCGACGCACGCACACCACGCTCCATGCGATCTCAGTCTCCCGCATCGCGCTCGTGAGTCCCGAGCGATCGCGGCAGATCGAAGGTATCCTCCTCCGGATGGCCCAGTCCGGCCAGCTGCGCGGGAAGGTGAGCGAAGAGCAGCTCATTGAGCTTTTGGAGCAGGTGAGCAGGGCATCTCGATCCGAATCTCCCCCATCCCTCATCCCTCATCTCACCTCCGGTGCCCCTCGTCTCTTACTGGGTTTCGGTCATGGCGCGTGTGTATAGATGGAAGAGGCGCAAAACAAGACGAGCACGAAAAAGACGACGATAAAGGTACGCGGCTGATGCCCTGGGTGCCATCTTGAGGCTGACAAGAGAGGGGTCTCGTCCACCAGTATCAACGGAGGCGGGACATCGATGACGATGATGATTTTTGACGCAGTCGACGTTGCGCCGCGCGTCGTTTGACGACTTTTCGTCATGTATTGCTATGACCATGTACGTGCATTGTTGTATTCATGCTATTCACAATCACTGAGATCGGATTTAGAACGTTGCGTTGACGAGTCTGACATTCAATATTCATCAATCGATTGTCCAGCAGGACTTATCGACTGTAGTATTCCTTGACAAATCTTCCCCACTTCTCGATCACAGGTCTGATAATCGAATCCCATTCCTTTCCTTTGTACCGCCCCCTTTCTGGACGCGGGAAAGCAAATATTTCCCTGTGGATCACACCGCCTAAGCAGAGGCGATGTTAGTCGTGAAATAATACACCATACTGCACTCACAGTCGAGGCATGTGGTCTCTTTTGCGATGCTCTTCTTGGGGAACCTCGTGGCAGGATCGGAGGAGCTATTTGGCCAGCCTGGATTTAGGTAGGGTGCATGCAAGGATAGATCTGTCAGTTCAATGTGGACGAGTCGTTCGACGCGATGGCAGAAAGGACCGGGATCGCCTGCTTTGATGTTGCCCTTGAGTAAGCTCCCGCCTGTCCCGTCGTCGTCGTCGACCGTGCCTGGCCACCACCCGCGCGGAATTTGTATTTTGGAACCGCATTGCTTGTCCCATTGATCGAGCCTCTTGATGAGGTTGACGGCGCGACCGACTTTGAGCTGTATCACGTCCGGTCGTTTGGGATCTGCAAAGTTCAACATCACCCATGTGCGGGGGGGTTCGTGGGGCAGAAGAACAGAAAACGACGTTACCTCGTATCTCAAATGTATAAATGTATCCGGGAACATCAGCGGGAGATGTTGCTTTTTCCATTTCCACTCTCAATGCCAATTGGGTATCCATCTGCAGGTATTTAGGTATATAATCTGCGAAACGAAATCAGACGACCGTCTCTCTCCTTGACTTTCCAAAGTTCGCATACGACTGAATTCGACAAATCTGTCCGCATTTCCAGCCTTTCGGACATAGAAACCGGTTTGGGCGGTGATCATAGCCTCCTTATGTTGATGACAATACAAAACAGGGGTAGGATCTAGATGGGAATGCGTTGCAGGCAGCCTGACTTGTCTGGAACACTGTTTTCCGGCCTTGGTCATACCACTACATTGTATCGTGTTCTTTCCAAGAGAAGACGTTGTAGGAGAAGGAGGGACGGAAACAGCACGCTGTCTGCTTGGGGTCACGTTGAGCGTTGGCCGGGAGGGACCGGTCACAGCAGACAGCGACGGTTTCGATGTTGTTCTGGGTGACACAATAGAATCTGAATGTGGTCGCGGAAGAACAGGAACAAAGGGCGGGGCAAGAGTGGGTTTCGATGGGGTATCCGGTCTCAGGGACTTGAGGGCGTACTGCAACGTCAAGGATTGCTTGCCAGTCGGAGGTATAGGCATGGGAACCTGTTTCGGAGGCGGCACTGGGGGCGCTTTCGC
>JBBPNB010000052.1:2192-58050 GCA_038090635.1 Rubroboletus satanas
TCAAGTTCCAAAATTCCGAGCTTCCAAGCTGTTCCATGACTCCACTTGGACATGGGCATCCTGGACACTTACAGGTGCACTAGTCCTTCAGGGTCCCAAAAATTACAATTCAACATACTGACATTGGCAATGGGCATCCTGGACGCCCACTTGTGCAACAGCTCTTGAGGGTCCATCCTGTGCTCTGTCAAGTTCCGAAATTTCAGAACTTCCAAGCTATCCAACTACTTCACTTGGACACGGGCATCCTGGACGCCCATGAGTGCACAAGTCATTGGTGAGAATTCTGACTCTACATGTTGTCATGGGCATCCTGGACGCCCACAGGTGCACTAGTCCTTAGGGTTCCAAAAATTACAATTCAACATACTGACCTGGGCAATGGGCATCCTGGATGCCCAATTGTGCAATGGCTCTTGAGAGTCCATTCCATACTTTTTCAAGTTCCAAAATTCCGAAATTCCAGAGCTTCTGAGCTGTTCAACCACTCCACTTGGACACAGGTATCCTGGAAGCCCATGAGTGCACAAGTCATTGGTGAGAAATCTGACTCTACATATTGTCATGGGCATCCTGGACTCCCATAGATGCATCAGCCCTTGAGGGACCCAGCTTAGCATTCTGACCCTGCACTTCAGGTCGAGTTCCGATGTGCCGATGTTCCGGGGCTTCGGAGATTCCGAGCAGTCAAATAACTATGAATAGACATGGGCATCCTGGATACCCATGCGTGCACCAATCATTGGAGGGGGGGGTCCTGAGAGTTCTTACTTTATACATATCAACATGGGCCTCCTGGATGCCCATGTATGCACAAGTCATTAGAGGTCCTGAGAATTCTGACCCCCGTGTCCATATGTAGAGTCAGAATACTGAGTCCCTAAGGACAGGTGCACACATGGGCGTCCAGGAGGCCCATGTCAACATGTATAAAGTAAGAAATCTCAGGACCCCCAATTACTTGTGTACACATGGGCATCCAAGATGCCCGTGATAGCTTGGAACCTCTGTGACAGTATTCAACAATAATCCAACTCCGAGTCTTTCCTGTTCCGACATTTCTGACCCCGGAACTATCATTCCAAGTTGACAGTCTGGCCCTACCATTCCGAAGCATTCCGAGGATATTTCCCATGCTATTCGAGCGTTCCGAGATTGTCATCTCAGAACAGGCTCAGAACCCCTCCGAAGCGTTCCGAGGTTTTTTCCCCGCGCTCTTCCGAACTCGGAACATTCAGAATCAGCTTCTACTTGGACTATCTATCCGATATTACCTATGACATAATACAACTACATCTCTGCCCACAACACATACATATATGTATGTTATTTTCTTACTAAGACACACCTCAGTCATTTACCGCCATCTCTGCCAGCAGCTGAGGTGAGTCTTTTTCTTTCTCTATTTTACCTGTAGCTAATATACTATAGCTTGGGCATCTCTGCCTTTTTCATAGATTCTGTCACATACATCACTGCTTATCTTCACATATCCATGATATGTAATGATATGGTTTACTATCGTTTGCTATATAGATATATGGCATGTGACAGAAATCCTGGTGGCGGATCTATGAAAAACAGCAAGAATGTCCCAGCTACAGTACATTAGCTACAGGTAAACAGAGGATGAAAAATACACCTCGTGAGGTGTGTCGTAGTAAGCAGGTATACTCATACTTTGTTATATGTGATATTCTGTCAACGGTCCAAAGTAATGATAGCGATTCCGAATGTTCTCAGTTCGGAAGTGCGTCGGAAATATCCGGAACCCGTTCCGGAATGGTCCCGAAAGCGATCTCAGAAGTGAATTTTTCAAGATGGCACCGCCGATGCATCGAGATCACTGTTTGAATCTGCAAAGCGGTGATGGTGTTAGTCCATAATCTGATCCCAACCCATTTCAGTTTCAACATTTCTGACCCCAGAACGACCGTTCCAAAGCCCTTCTAAGCGTTCTGAGACGGCCCTTGGGATGCCCTCAGGACCATTCCCGAACTGCTGCCTGATTGTTCTCACCCTCTTCCGAACTCAGAGAACATTGTTAGAATCTATGAACAAGGCAAAGATGCCCAAGCTCAGCCGCTGCCAGAGATGGCAGTAAACGACTGAGGTGTGTCTTAGTAAGGAAATGATATATATGTATGTGTTGTGGGCGGAGGTGTACTCGTATTATGTTATATATAATATCGGATAAATAGTCCAAGTGAAATAGAAGCTGATTCCGAATGTTCCGAGTTCGGAAGAGCGCGAGAAAGTTCCGGAACCTGTTCCGGAATGGTTCCGAGACTGTTCCGAGATGACAATCTCGGAACCCTCGGAAGAGCGCGGGAAATATCCTCGGAATGCTTCGGAATGGTGGTTCTGGGGTCGGAAATGTCGGAACAGGAAAGACTCGGGGGTGGATTATTGTTGAATACTGTCAAACATTCCCCATCGATCTCTTGTTTATACTCGAGGAAGACTTCATCTATCCGACCGTTCATGTTCCACTTCTTGGTCCAGCTCTCCTGACACCACTTATTCCATGCAGTGGCACTGCCCTGCACGGTCATTATCTGTGAATCCACATGCCCAGTACTGCACTTGCTCTGCCGTGTCCCCTACTGACCAAAGATTCATCCTGTACCCCTTCATGGTCTGAGCGATCCGTGTCGTCCAGCTTCGAACGTGTGGTGCACGTGCATCCAGGGCTGCCCTGGTTTCCGTGTGCCAAGGGATACCCAATACTTGAGTCAGGCCCTGCCACGTCGTGCTAGTCCATGGCAGGCCCTCCGAATTACCCAATACCAGCAGTGCAGTGCCAATCGACAGTGAAGACATCCTTAGTCAAATCGAGGTCATGGTGGTGGTGATGGTGATGGTGATGGTTAAATTATGCCGTCAGCTGCCTTCATTCCTTACAGCTCGGTATATGTAAAGTGTTATGGTCCAGGCGAGTTGGGAGATGGCATGATGCTACTTTAACTTCGTGCTGCAGATTCATCAAGGCAGAACAAACTGCGCATACCAATCACATAAACACAGAACGAGAGGGAAGGAGCATTATTTCCTTGTTGTAATATCATGTAATTACAGTATAGTCGGCTGGTCCAGACTCAGGCTTGGTTTTCAGCCTGGGTCGTGTCGTTGGCATGGCACACTCTTGTTATACATTTTATTTCAAAAAAACTTGAACTTAGACCATTCCCGATTCGTTACAAACGTTCAATATCCGAGACTCCGGAAAGATTATCCCTCCCAATGGTCCCGATGGCTCCGGGCTGTTCCGATCCTTCCACCCCTCAATCCTCAGAACGGGTAAATATTTAACCCAGCGTACTGCTCGTACTCTTCAAGTTAGCAGGGGGTGTGAAACAGGAGACATTACCCAGCTGTGAATTGTGCCTAAAGCTTAATTACCGCCTCAAAACAGTAATACTTTAAGGCTAATTGATCAAAAGAAGACAATCTGCCGTCCAAGACTTTCGGGCTACGTTGTATATTCATCCCCCACATTCTCAGTTCCGGAACTACAGCACAGAATCGGAAGAATCAGAACCTCTCAGCCCACCAGGATTCTAGGTGACTCAAATTTTGAAGACAGGATTGGAAGGTTTGATGGAGAACCAGGAGGGGCACCACGATAATTCAATCTGCAGGTGTGTCCGAACATCATGATCTCAACATGGTCTATCTGCCCAATTAGATGGTTGCATGCTACCTCCCTAGTGATTGATGTACCTGATGATGGCATGGACCTTGCAAGTACTTCTGCTTCCCGACATACAGTATGGAATCATCGGTACTCTAATAGGCAACATTGTGGTGTTACTTACCGGGCGTCACCTTAGGTCGAAAACTCGGAGAATGCATGGTTACAAGAGCGAATGGATTGCATTGGTAGTCTACATGTGTCCCCAACGAACACACTTGCGAACCATTTTCACCGCCAGGGATATCTGCGCCTCATCAGGAACTTGACTCTCCAGATAGTCTAGATGGTACAGCAACACCTCGAGATCTAGTCCATCATTGACCCCCTCAATGCTGTCCTCAAGAAGTTCCACAGCTTTGGTGAGCTCTGGCTGTCCTCCGACGAGCCCGAGCAGCCTCTTGATGTGCCAATCTGTCAGCCGTTGCGCGCCTGGCTTCTGACGCTTTGGTTGGTGTTCCTCTGATGGTCTCTCAGCGGCACACTTCCTTGAAGACGAAGCGACACAGGTTTCCTATGTAACATGAATTAAGGTAGTGTTACCTTACCGATATGCTGACTTACCTGGGACCCCTGGACTGACATGGTCTCTGGCGTTTTGGACCCACTACTGACGACAGTCGTGTTCTTTGTTCCCAAGGCGCTTGTGTTGACTGGTCATGTTGCAACCGCTACGTCAGAGTTGTGTCAATACACGAACTGAAGAGGAACGTACGTTTGGAATTCTCTACCTTCAGCCTATCTTGTAACCATGTCCACACGATCTCAGCTCCCTCGGGAGGTGCGGGCCACGTCGGGTTCCGCTCCTCATAATTCTCGAATGTAGACAAGCCCTGGAGCATGGTCTGGAGCCTCTGTAGAAGCAGTTAGTTGCCACGACGTGCTCCAGATGACCAAATGTACCTTCACATAGGCCACAGACGACGCGTTTAGCTTCTTGCCCTTGTCGACCTGAAGATGGTTGAGATCTGCCAGCACGTTCTGGTAGGATGCTGAGCTCATGAAAGCCATCGCGATGGTTGGTGAAAGAGTGAGTATAAGCGTAAGTGGTGGACTCGGACAATGCAAAACTGACTAGTATAGAACTCCGACGCAACACCGATGGACCTATCATATTGTAAACATCATACACCACATACTACTAGTAGTTTCTTTCGTATATCCATTTTATCTCTTAATGTAAAACAAAGACTAAAGTCGGATCCAATACATTCCATGTGACACGAAATTATATGAATATGCTCGTACATGGCATGGTACTAGGAGAAACATGGACGAGTGTTCACCATCAAAGCCTCGTGGCCCTCAAACGACTGACCTGACCGTCTAGGTCAGCAACTCTGGAGACTAGCTGCTGCTTCTCATCATCGTCTGCAGCCATCTTCTCTAAATCCTTGATGCGCTGACTCAACTTGGAGACGAGCTACATCAGCTCGTGCACCTTGTTAGGTGGCGCGACCTGTTGGGATATGGGGGCTTTTCCTCGCGGACGACGAATGGAAAACACGCCTGGATGCTTCTTCAGCCTAGAAACACGACAAAGAAAATACATGGCTTGACTTGCCTGCGATGCTGCAGCGGACTTTCTGTGAGACGCATGCAGAACATGCATGCTTCTCATTCCGGGAATGGGAAGCTTCAGTGTGAGAGGGCCACACACACTGCAAGCCATGGGACTTGCACGCATCACAGACCTGTGAGGAATGTTGGAAGCTTGGAGTGGTAAGAAAAAAAGGTACAACTCACCTTGGATACCTCGGGTTCTTCCGACACTTCCGATTGAACTGGGATGGGTTTGTGGCTCGAGCCAGCGGAAGGCTGCCCAGCCTGGAGGCCATCCCCCTCTTCGCTCAGGATGAACTCGCTGGATTTGTTCTTGTTCTTGTTCTTGTTCTTGTTTTTATTTTTCTTCCTTGGTGACAGGGCTTCGTCTTTTTTCGCTGCACGTTTCTTGCCCTTGGAATCCGCTGTTGTTTGGGTAGTTTCAGTATTCTCCACATTGGACCTGGGCCCTGTCGTGACCATCAGAGTACATCCATATAGACTTTGAAGAGTATGCTCACTGTATCGTTTGCCTGCAGCGTTGCGCGCAAGTGGAGGCAGCTTGAACGTCAGCTTCACTCGTTGACCCGATGCCCAATGCTGATCTTGTGATGACTCGGTCCTCACGTGCGAAGCGACTGTGGACGAGGGGGGTGGTGGAGAGACTCTCAAAGTAGCTAGATGTCGGTAAGTTACGGTACGAGTCTGAAAGGACCGATTTACCGGATGGTGGCAACCCATTCCACCACGAGAAATCGCCTCCCTTGAGTTCAGGGAGGGCATGCGCAGGGACGTCCACGTATTCTGAACCTGAGATCAAAGGATCGTCTGCGCGGACCTCGTTGAAGCAGAGCGTGTCGATCACGAGGCCGTTGGCATAGGGGCGGGCCAGCGCTCGTTGCAGGCTTCCCAGAAGCCTGGGGTGCGGGAATCTGGTGCCCTTGATGTTTTTCTGGAAAACGTGATCAATTTATTTATCTATTTTGCGAAACACAGATGAGTCGAATCGCTCACCACCTCCGCTGCGAGGTTCGCGTGGATCCAAGGCATCCAGACATCCCTGGGCCCAACGATACGAGGGAGGAGGCGTAGAGTGGATTGTATGCGTGCAGTAGTGAGGAGAATGTTGTCGTCGACGTTGTAGGACATGTTGAGAGAGATGGCGACGAGGTTCGGTGTTGTGTTGGTCAGAGCGAGTGAAGCCTACGGGATCCGGAACGTCGGTCACCAAAAAAAACCTTGCGTAAGGTGGCAGTTCCAGACGAGTCTCACGAAAAGGACGACTCAGTGCCAAGTGAGCAAAGAACCACCAACCGAGTGCCCTGATTCTTTCCCAACCACAAGCCTGACGAGAGCGTTGAGTTGTCAGTCTACTTTCAAGTACATCAAAACTATTCATCTTAGTAATTATGGAAACGAATGGGAGTTCATCCTGGAAGGGTTGATTGCGAGATTGGAATGATTAAGTAAGCCGGCGATGGGTCACTTTACCCTGGTCACGTCTTGTGATGATCATAGCCGACGCGCAAATTCAGTGTGATACTTGACGCGACACTACCTGGTCGACTCAACCAACACCGACACGAACCGGTTCTCGGTCAACACTCGAACATGGAAAGCATACTGAAGCATTGCTCACAAGAAAACGGCAAGGTGATCTCGGTTGACATCCCAGATGTCGGGGGGGTCGCGGCGACTCTCTACGTGTTTAACGGTGGTACGCGGCCACCAGTGCCAACGATTGGCGACTTCATGTACGATTTCATGTGATGGACTGTGCAAGTTTACTACCCGGATGGATGGAAGAGGATCATGGACGCCGACTTTGGATCCCCGGTGTGGCACCCCAACGGGAACCAGTTAACAGTATCGTTTACAGGTAGCGGAGTACCGTTCTGGAGGCTGACTGACTCCAGTCGAGAGCTGCGACCACAGAAATTCGGAAGCGTTGGTGTGGTCCTGGCTCACTTTCGCCAGACGTTTGATGCTGGGAAAATGAAGCTTCGCAAGTGGGCTGCCACCCCTTCCGTCGGAAACGCTGCGGGGAGATCAGAGAGTCGCAGTGAGTCCGATCTCGTATGTTCATGCCAGATCATGTGAGCTAATGATCGTGATACAGAAAGAAAACGAAGTGGGGATGGGCCGCAAGGAGGGAATGACTCGGGCCGACCAAGTGAGGAGTCAGTATATTGGTTGTACGGTGGGCTTAACATCATGACAGATCGGCCACATCGCGCGACAGGGAACGTAAAGGACCGCGTAATTATCACTATCATAATGCTGCATGTAGCAAGAGGTATGGCTGACGATCGAGCTTAGTTGCGGTTCATAAAATCGTCCGTCGGGTTCCCGGAAGACATGGACAGGATCGAGTGGGATGGAGGATTCAAGACCTATCTGCTGTTCTGTGGAGAAGGGTGTTCGGAAGGGAGCATTTATGTTTCTCTATGCTCATTATCGCTGAAAATAGGCTGGAAAGGACATGCCTCGGTAGAGCGTTCCGCATTGGAACGATGCGGAAGTGAACCCGACGCATTCCGAGTTCGGGACTTGATCGTCGAGCTGGAACTCGACCCGGTGCTACAAGGTCGAGGGGATGACGACGACGAGACTGTTGGCTGCGCTTTAAAGGAACTGGTAAGTTCTATACGGTCACACATGTGGCAATCCACATCGGTCGTCATTCGAGGGTGTACCTCCGCACTGAGGCTCCGGCTTTCGAAAGGTTTGATGGGTCTCCAGTTCGGAAGCCTCAGACAGACGTGTCAGTGGGTGGATGGACTCACTTTCGCGTCCAACAGAGACAATCCCAAAGCGATCAGCATACACAGGACCATGATGATGGAAAGGTTCGTCGACTTGGTCGCGGACCCGACCGTGTGCGGGAACTTCCTCGACGGGAAGGATATGAACCCGAGCCCTCCCATGTGGGCAGCTCCTCTCCTGGACTCGACGATCGCATGGAATCATACCATGCATCTTCGATTCAGTCAGAACGAGCAGAAGAACAAGAAGGAGGCGCCTCAGGTGGTGGTAGGGGAGGGTGGACCTTCGGTGATCCGTTCGGCGACATGGAGCTCGCAGGGGTGGAGACTGGTGACTCACCCTGGATTCGTCACATTCCCACACCACGATTGTTGTGGGATGTGCACATACGTCGTCGGAAACTCGGGAGCGAAGATTTGGGCGGTCATGCGGCCGAAACGCGACCAGTGCCCGAAGTCTTTGGAGGGGCTTTCGGACGTGTTTCAGCGCACGGTCACCCTGTGCGAGGAAGGCACGTTCTCCAAGGCTGACATAGCTACGGTTTGCCTTGAAGAGGGGGATGTCATGTGAGTCGATTCGTGATTCATTCAGGTTCGTTCTGCTAAGCAGGTGGCACACAGGTTCCAACCGCCAGGGGTCCTCCACAGCGTGTATACCCCAGTGCCATCCATCTTCGGCGGTGGATATTTCTACAGCTACGAGACGATGCACCTTACTTGGGCAGTGCTCTCCCTCGTCTCCACAGATGACAAGGACTCGCTGACGAATGACCACCGCCCTGGGTTCTTTCGGACCCTGTTCCGGATGGTGATCGTGCTCCGGTACCGATCGGAAAGACGTACGTGCCCACTACCTTGTTCATATAGCAATGTAACTGACAGGAAATGTCATAGGAACGGTCAGAAAAAGAAGTTTGATCAGCCTTTTGCTGATCGTATTGCAAGACACCCAGGGCGCAATGGAAAGACCCACTGTGAATGATGGCTCGGGTCTGGCTGATGAAGAACAAGGGGACAAGGCATTTGCGATGCAGTGTGCCAAAGGCCTCCTTCTATGGGTGGTATTGACGGTTTCTGCAGCGAAGGAGTTCGTGGACAGCCAGGGACCCTACTACTCCGGTGGAGACGAAGAAGTGGAGATTCCTGCCTTGCTGGACGGTGCGGAGGATCCTATATTTCCGTCAATGGGAAGCCGGCGGTAGTGTACGTTATTTGTATGGCAACGATATATTTCTGATTTAAACTCGACGGTATGCTTCTGTACTGATTTTGAATCGTTCCAGTTCCGGTGCTTCCGGAATTTGAAACCGTGGCGTGAGCTCACACTCACCGTGCACCCTTCCGAACTCGGCAGCCCGGGAGGTGCTTGTGTCTGACTTGACTTTGTCCTCCACTCATAATTTCATCGTGAAAGAACCCTACGCCACGCAGAATACCAGCCAAATTATGGACCTTTGGGCTATCAGAGCCTCAACCGCTCCCGAAATCCAAACGTAGCCCTGCGTGACGGCTGGCTGGACTGGGATAAGTGTATGGCTGGTTCTAATCAGTATTTGACCGACCGTATTCGTCCGCAATCCAAGCGTCTGTTCAGTTCCGTCATTCCGAATCCCGGAAAGACCATCTTTTTCAAGTACATCTCGGGACTACCCTTCCGAGTGTTCCGAACTTGTCGTTATCCTCTCGTGCGTCCTGTGGGACCATTCCGAAACTTCTTGCGAACCTTTCAGCCAGGGCCAGTGCAAGCATGGCTTTGTTTATAAGCAGCAGAAATAAATTTCCATGGAAATGGGGGTCTTTTGTGGCTCGGGGTGCACCAGTTTCAGCGATCGATGTATCTACAAGTATACCTCTGCCCGCAGCACATCTTTTCTTACTAAGACACACCTCAGTCGTTTCACATCATCTCTAGCAGTGGCTGAGGCGAGTCTTTTTTCTTTCTCTATTTTACCCGTAGCTAATGTACCGCAGCCTCGGCATTCCAGCCTTTTTTTGTGGATCCCGTTACAGTGTTACAGTGTTCTGATTGTTCCTGAATTCTTAGATAATCAACTGCCACCATGATTCTTTCATAATCATCTCATCGAAATTTAAAGCAAGCTTCGACCGTACATATCATACCCTTCCCCACACTCATGCCTATCACCAAGTCCTCTTTCTACACAGGAGACACCCACAGGCAGTCCGCGTCCTCAGTCCTATTGAATGCAAAGGGAATCGTCTTTATATGTGGTGAGCATCCGATCCTTAACCCAGTAGAGATGGGAATGATCCATGCTGACTGACTCGCTTCTGTAGGAGCAGGGATTTCAGTAGCTGCTGGTATACCTGATTTTAGAACAAAACAGAAGATTCCAGGAATTCCACATGGTGCAAAAATGAAGCTCAAGGACATGTTCCAATCTTGCATGATCACGGTGAGTGTGGTCAATATTCCGAGTGCAAGTCCAAATTTAGGATTTCATCCATCGTGTGTTATGGAGGATGAGAGTAAAAGACCTTTGTTCGGGCAGTTCTGTGCGAGTCTGGCACGAAGGACAGAGGACAGCCAGCCTACTCTATTTCACAAACTTCTTAAAAGGTTGGATGATCATGGCACGTTATTGCGCGTATATACACAGAACATCGATGGCCTCGAACTCAAAGCAGGCCTCAGCACATATCATCGATCATGTCCTGAAGATGACGTGCGACCCTGGAGATGCGTTCCGCTCCATGGAAGTCTCCACTATCTCTACTGCCAGTCTTGTCAAGCAGTGGAGCGCATGAAAGCACATGAGGAAAAACTCATGGATGGACTGTTTCCCCCTTGCATCACTTGCCATAACAGACAGGAAGCGAGGAGAGAGGCAGGAAGACGGATGCAGTCGGTTCCGACGATGGTTCCAGATGTGGTATTGTATGACCAAGAACATCCCGATGCTCAGCGTATCGCGGAACTTCAGATGCAAGACCTGTCCAGAGTTCAGCCAGTAGACCTGTTGGTTGTGGTCGGAACGGGCATGCATGTGATAGGAACCCAAAGAATAATTCGGGAGTTCGCGCGACAGGTTCACCAAAACCGTCCGGCATCAGATGCTTCCCCTAGCGTCATCTACATCAACCTGGACTTCAAACAACAAAAGAAATGGGAATCAACATTCGACTTATGGATTCAGGCTGACTGCCAGCTTGTCGCGGATGTGATGCTGCATGCATTTACATGTGAAGAACAAGAAGAAAAGGTGAAAAGGCAACCATGTCTTTCGACCGCTGCGACTGACAAGGTAGAGTGCCATAAGATCGATGTGACTTGGACTGATCATGATCCTTTCCAGCCTGGGGAGGACATGAGCCGACTACTAGACTTCCACATGAAATGTATCTATGACATTTCTAGTTCGAAAGGTGATTCAGAGTTGATCAAAGCCTTGGATCTCCTCGTCCTAGCGCTGGACGTGGTGAAGCACAGACGATCTTTCAACCTGGCCAAGTTTCACCTCAAGAGAATACAGGCTTTGAGGAGTGGTGACGAGGTGTTGGATTTCCACCTCAGCTTCATGACAAACTGCATCGACGTTCTGCGTAGAAATATATGAACCATTTATACGCCATTCTTTTCTGTCATTCGGACACGAATGGAATTTGGAATTTCGGGAGATGTGAAGGCCTAGTCTATAGCTCTTCTCAATGTCAATATGGACTGAGCCTCACATGATATATCTTTTCTAGTGTGACAAGCGATGCTTGACCACTTAATTGTGGATGTCGCCTGAGACATTGTCATGGCGTGTGAGATATAGAGGTAAACGTGCCGTGCGGAGTATGGGCGTCCAAGACGCCCGCATATAACGATCAAGTCACATTGACACTTTCACTGGCACCTGGCATGCATGAGCGGCCGTCTTGGACAGCCATCTGAAAGGTGCAGAAACATAAGTCCCTCCTCATCTTCACAGGATCCACAATAATTGAATGATATGGTTTACCATGGTTTGCTATATGACGGAATCTATGAAAGGGCGGGAACCCCCCAAGGCTATTATACACTACGTTAGCTACAAGTAGCATGAAGCGCACAGTAACTCAGCTCAGCCTCTGCCCAAGATCATCAGGCGGAAACCACGGAGCTACCGGTAATTCCGAGTGCACTCTCAGGACCATTCCAAAACTGCTTCCGGACTTTTCTCAGGCGCTTCCGAATTCGGAAGGATCGGAATTGGCTTCTACTTGAATTCTTGACGGGATATTCCATATGACGTAATACGAGTATACCTCTGCCCAGATGTGTCTTTTCTTACTAAGACACACCTCAGCCATTTACCGCCATCTCAGGCAGCGGTTGAGGTGAGTCTCCTTCTTTCTCTATTTTACCTGTAGCTAATGTACTGTAGCCCAGCCCTTTCTGCCCTTGTATTAGAGATCCCGTCACATACTTAGGCTTGTGGTTCAGATATTACGTAAACATTACCGCTACCGACATCCCAAACGCGTCACGTCCACGCGTGCCCCACACTCCCTAATAACCAATCCGGCCTGACCATCTCTGTCATCATTATCACCATGAACCCTTCATCTCAGATAGATGGGAACAGTCTCCTCGCCACGGTCCGTGTGCAGGCTGCTCTCACACTCGTCCCTCATCTCGTTGGGCCCAAGGAAGCCTGGGCCCTGTGGATGTGTCAAGGCCTCGAGCGCGAGGTGGTGAGTGAACCCCGATCTATGTCTTCTAAAAATTTCATATACCTCATCACCTTTTCAGGCCCAACTTTCCAGACCCACCATGACCTCCCCACACCCAAAGCTTTTGGGAAGCCTGAAGCACATGCTTTTTCAGTATTACAGTGGTGGCATGGAAATCGACACACTCAGCTTCGGTGAGGTGTGTGCTGACGATCCTTCGGTGTCAGGTGACACATACGTCGATGTACTGCCAGATGCACTCCCCGAGCTCAACGACGCTGATATGTGGTGGAAGATGCTGCCACCATCCGGTGAGTTTCTCCTTTAAAACTTTCGAATCCCTGTGCTTGAACTTCGTCACCATCCAGTAAGTCTAAACGTACCTCCACCACCTCCATCAACCACCATCACCTCAGACGCAACGACGGGCTCATCAAAAGAGCCAGGTACTGCGTCACAGCCTAAACCGAAACTCATGATGAAGCTCAACAAGATAGTTCAGGACACACTGCCTCCACCTGGTCCTTCAGGAAGCAAAAGTGGTGAGAATCCACCTTAATTAGGTTGCTGCACAAGTTGATCAAAGGTCCTCACAGCACTAAAGCACAAGCACCCTTCAAACGTAGTTAATACAGAAATGGCTGGAACGATGGAAATGACCCAAACGGCTGGCATGGGTTCAACAGGCAAGAAACGTGCATCAAAAGAAGGTGACGGACCGCCCCAGAAGAAAAGGAAGCAATTCAAGTCGCGCGAGTTGGTCGATAGCGACGAGGGTAGCGTCCAGGGTGGCCCTTCCACAAGCCCCAGCCTCAAAGGAAAAGGAAAAGGAAAAGGAAAAGGAAAAGGAAAAGGAAAAGGAAAAGCCAAAGCCAAAGCCAAAGCCAACGCACCGGTTGCACCAGAAATCTCGGAAGATTTGGAAGCACCCATGGTGAGGCCAACATCTTTTAGCACTCCAAACTCATGACAACCACCCTTCTCTTCTACAGGTCTGTGATTCATGCAAGACCCGTGGCTCGAAGTGCATGTGGCCCCCCCACATCAAAGGCTCAAGTTCTCAGAGTGAGAAACGGGCCTGTTTTGCCTGTGCCTCGTACAAGATCCGTTGTAGCATCGCAGGTACGTCATTCCGATATTCTTCCCTATGTTCTTTTGGGTGAAAAGAAACCTCAGGCGTGTTTTCCATTCGGCCGCCACGGGGAAAAGTGGCTGCATCCCAGCAGTCCGCTCCGGAACAAGACGTTGACGAGCTGACACAGCGCTTCCTGGAGTTGGGTGAGCGGGTCAGAGAAATGGAGAAGATGTTGGCCGCAGATGAAGATGAGAAATTGCGACTCATGTCCACCATCGCCCGCCTAGAGCTTCAGGTCACAGACTTGAAGAAACAGGTGTCCAGCACTTGATTGGGAGTTTTCATCTTCATCCTTTTCTTTGCTGTAGTCTTGGACGATGTATACCTCGCCGACGGGATGAATACATATTTTGGTTTTGTTTACGATTCGGATTAAGAAAGGAAAACACTGGCAGGAAAGTGAACATGCCCTCTGAGACTGAGAGGCCTGAGAGTGTTTGAATATGTTGTGAGAGATTGACTGAATCTGAAGATGGTGCTGAAAGCTTTATGGACTGTGCATCGAAGAGTCGTCGATATGAGATGGGTAGTTCTGTGATAGAATTTGATTTGACTTGATGGATTACACAGGCGAGAGAAAGTATCTACATGAATACTTGGGTAGTGATCGATTGCATAATATCTTGATGGACTGCGATCCCACAATCTAGCAGAGTTCCGTTTCCTCGTCCCCATTTTGAACCGACTGATAGGGCATCATTTACTCGCATGTATACAGATTGCCCGAAAACATACATGGAATTTTCAGTCTTATCACCACATATCTACGGAGAGGAAGAGAAGTGTGATGTGGATATGTGATTTAACTTGCAAAGTGGTGACGAACGGAAGCCAACTCGGGAGCCGCCGTAAGTTTCCTGCCGAACGTCGGAAGCATCGGAACCACTGCAACCGCTGAAACCTATGGAGGGTATGCATGAGGAACCTTGGATTGTTAGTGCAGCTCTGTCTGCATATCATAATTTACGACCGCAGTTAACACTATATCGTCAACATCGGTTCTCAATCTACCTTCACAGACTGTTTTATGCTAAGAGAAACGGTCCTGGAGACTCCATGAAGTGGCCAGTCCACTGTCAGTATGTGATATAGGATCTAGGGGTGTCTCAAGGCAGCAGCGGTTGCGGTTCCATGTCTGCTGCAGCATGCAGTTGGGAGGTATCAGTCTGTGGTTCAGAGTAGATGCCGTATTCGGTGGGATGCCCTTCGCAATGTATATTTCGTCACAAGTTTTTTTGAAGGTGCATTCACATTCATGATCATGAAATGTAAAATGTAAAATGTAAAACCAAGGGTGTTGCGTGGTATTCTGAATTCGGAAGGGAAGAAATGGGCGGACGTCGATTCCGGAATGATTTGCATTGGGTTCCAAGGAACCGAAAGATTGACATATAATCTGTGTTTAACTATACCTAAAGGATTCAATATATATATAAAACTGTGTGAAGCTCATAGTCGCCTGTACACGAGTGCTAGTCCTTGCATTTAGAATAAGACAGCCGTATCTATCGGTGAGCTTGTGGGGTTCCGATTGGTGACTTAAGGTGTGGAGTTGGCTTGGCGATTCTGTGGGTCACGTTACTTGGACACGACACGCTTTGCGTCGCACCACACTAGCTAAGCGAAGGGGAACAGGACATAACTCTGTGACTACGGCGACATAACCCTCCAACTACGCAAGAACATGGAATACACTCTCTCGCAGTGCTCTAAAGATAACGGCCAGGTGTTCTGGGTGGATATCGCAGATATCCACGGCGGAGGTTCTGTTCTGTACGTGTTGAATGGTGGCACACGACCGCTGAGGCCGATGGTGGGGCATTTTGCATACGACTTTTCGAGCGGGACGTTTGAAGTATACCATCCGAACGGTTGGAGAAACGTCACGGTCAATGATGTGGAATCAGTGGTGCGCCATCCTGGAGGCAAGGGTTCCGTCGTGGACTTCACGCGTAGCGGACTGCCATTTTGGAAGCCGATGAACATGGATGAAGCCCGGGTCGTGTGCAGATTTCGTAGTGTGCGCGAGGTTCAGGTCCGATTTCGAGAGACATTTGATGCCACAAAACTCAACGCGTCTATGTTGCCTGTCACCGCCATGTTTGTATCCGAGGAGCCGAGCGTGTCAGAACGTATGCAAGTTGACGGAGAGGATCAGGTAAGCGATCTAATAATATACTGATCGCCGAGTCTCTGACGTTCCGGTGTAGTTGCGAGTCAGGTGCCCGCCCCCGGAAGCCCCGGAAAGCCCGGAAAGGGATGTATTACGTCAGGCGGGGCGCGCGAGAGCGGTACGTTTCAGCGAGCATCTAGGAATACGTGGCATGTCTAATGTACTGACTTAGGAGGCTGGGGAAAACGTGCAAAGTGTCATCGGCACCACTCGAGTCGAGGAAGAAGACGTGGTGATGACTGAGCACGGTGGTAGGGATGCCCATGCGCGAGAACGCAGGGAACGGGTAGCAGAGGTACGGAGAGAGGGGGTCAGCAGACGGTCTGACAGCGAATGGAAGCGACTACTGGACAAACAAATATCCTACCGACGGGCGGAAGTAGCTATGTGGCGGGAGTGTGCGGGAGTGAGAGAAAAGGATCGCGATGAAGCGTTAGTTCGGGAGGAACGGGCCCAGTGGATGATGATGGGAGCACAAGACCGGCTCAAAGCATCAGAGGCGGAATGTCGTCGGCTGATGGACGAGTTGCAGCGGAAGGGTGAAGAATACGCCAAAGAGGTCCAGGTGGAGAAGGAGAAGGAGAAGGAGCAGAGCCTGGAGGCGTGCAAGAAGGGATTCCGGTTGATGGGCCGGATAGATGAAATGATTCGGTCGCTGGATGGGTTGTACCAGTGCCCCATGTAAGTGCCCGATCGTGCATGAATGACGAAATAGCTGACAGGCCCTCAGTTGTTTTGAGACGATGTGAGTGTGAATAGGACTATCGTGTAAGAATCTGGACTGATGGCTGCTGATGTTGCAGGGATTTTCCAGTGGCGACACGCTGCGGTCATACGATGTGCGTAGAATGTGCGGTCAAGATGTGGGTGCATGAGGTGACGCTGCCTCCGCGCTGGGAGGATGAGCTCGGCCTCTCGAGGGCGAGATGTCAGATATGTCGGGAATCCTATCCACGGCTGAAAACTATGTGGAGCGAGGATGGTCGACTACTACGATGTCCGACGTCTCTTCCGTTCAATCACAGCGTCCATCTGGATGGGACCCTGACGGATCTGCTCGCCGAACTTCAGAAGGTGGTCCAGGAGTTGAAGGGGGTCATGCCTGGAGATGCAGAGGTCGAGGAATTCATGGCGCAATATGGCGACCACAATGGGACGGAGATGTCACAGCGTATCGGGAGGCGGAAGTAAGTACCGAACTCCTACCGACATTGTTGCATTGATGTTTGCTTTTTATAGACAGCAGGAGGACCTATGGAAACGGTTCAAGATCACGTTCGCCAAAGATACCGGTGCCCGTATTTTTCGGCACGCAGACCGTTTGGACTCTGGGTGGGTACAGTTCATGCAATCGGCAGAGATGAGAGGGAGGTATAGAGAACAAGGCTAAGGTTGGGTTGTTTCCCGCTTGATAGAGGGCGCAAACCATGGTATAATATAGTGCATTTACTACAGCACGAAACATGGGTGTGATAATGTGTGCAATGAACCGGTGTTTCAAAGAAAACAATCGTGCAAACGTTCCGAAGCCGTTCCGAAAGGAGTCTGGGATTCCGGAGGCTCCGGGTCCATGGAGAGCGAAACTACGTACGGGTATGTTTATGGGACAAGACCTGGGACGACCTCGGATCTAAAGGAGGGCTTTTTGTTATGCATGCATAAAGCGAGTACTGAATACCCGATCGTCGGGAACCTTCAGAACATAGGAGGCCTGGCAACGTGGGATTGTTAAAATCGTGGGTAAGGAGTTGACCGTACTATGTTAGGTTATGATATAATAGGTGGGCGCAGAATGTGAACCTATCTTACCAGGAAGATCACGACGTAATAAAGAAAGGAAAGAGCAAAAGGCTGATAGGTAGAGAACGGCGCGGAAACCTCGGATCCCCGGAACATCACGTCCAGGAATTCGCCGCGGTAGAGTAATAGGATACCTGGTGCTGAATTCTCGATTCTGATGCAGTTTCTACACGTCGTGGCTGAATATAACGCAATGCGCTCGCTTCAGTTCAACCACTTCCGAACCCGGAACGACCATTCCGGCCCGAACCTTCTGAATCGCTTCCGATGTGTCCGAGATGATCCTCGGGTCCTTTCGCGAACTGCCTGGCAGGTTTTCCAGCCCTATTCCGAACCAGGAACACTAGGAGTGGGCTCCTCTGAGAACCATGTATGGGATATCACATATGACCCGCCAGTATACCTCCTCCCACAACACACATCCGTTCTTACTAAGACTCACCACCGTCATTTACCGCCATCTAAAGCAGTGGCTGAGGTAAGATGACACCTGCATGTATGGGCAGAATCAAATGATTACTCCGAGTCGTAAATGGACTACAAGCTTGGGTAAGTTAAGTAAGAGGAGCAGAAGGCTCACCAAGCTTCGCTTTCCGATTGTTCCTATAACACTCTGCGTTACTGACGGAATCTATGAAAAAGGCAGAGATGCCCAAACTATAGTACATTAGCTACAGGTAAAATAGAGAAAGAAAAAGACTCACCTCAGCCGCTGCCAGAGATGGCGGTAAACGACTGAGGTGTGTCTTAGTAAGAAACTAACATATATGTATGTGTTGTGGGCGGAGGTGTACTCATATTATGTTATATGTAATATCGGATAAATCGTCCCAGTAAAGTAGAAGCTGATTCCGAATGTTCCGAGTTCGGAAGAGCGCGGGAAAAAAACCTCGGAACGCTTCGGAGCGGTTCCGAGTCTGTTCAGAGATGACAATCTCGGAACCCTCGGAGTAGCGTGGGAAATACCTTCAGAATGCTTCAGAATGGTAGGACCCGAATGTCAACTCGGAATGGTGGTTCCGGGGTCGGAAATGTCGGAACAGGAAAGACTCGGCGTTGGATTATTTTTGAATACTGTCAGTTACTCATAGCTCAGGGGGAAATGTACCGGTTGACACTTACGAGTTCCCGATCCCGGATTTGGTGAAAACCATGCATCTGCTGGAGTCAGCGTTTCAGATGGCGAAGAAGGGATGGGGATTCTGGGTGGTAGAGTTTCACCTGAGGAGAGTATGGGTGTTGGGGAAGGATGATAGGAATTTGAGGTGCATATTGGATTCGTGATGCAGTGTATTTGTCATGCAGGTGAACACATGGAATCATGGTGGGTGAAAATGGGATGGATATTGAAGATGAAGATGATGCAGAAGTTACTAGAAGAGTGGAGCTGATATGGAATTATAATAAGAAGACTTGAGAATACGTACATGCCAAGGTTACTTAATGTATGTACATTTGGAAACGATTCCGGATGTCGGAACTCCGGAACGCCAGACAGGTGAACGGAGGCAAGATTTCGGAAGACGCTGTAAGATAAGAAGAGTGGGGCTGATATGAAATTTCAACAAGACTTGAAAATAAATACTCGGCATTTACTTAAGGATCCATAGGGAAATGATTCTGGAGTTCAGAACGCCGGAACTCCAACAAGGTGAGCGAGGGCCGGATTTCGGAAGACTTGGCAAGATTGAAATTCACATTAAAATCACATAAGTAGACATGAGGTAGGGTATTTATGGTTGGTCATTTTCACTTTCACTGTCATCCTCCTCCTCCTCCTCCTCCTCCTCCTCCTGTCTGAGATCTTCAGCCCTTGGAGGTGGGCGAAGTCTAGGTTGGTGACCAAGGCGCCTGAGAACCCTCGTATTTATGGAAATCTTAGGCCCTTCTGTACTTCCCGGAGGAAGGTGTGTCCATGCAGTGGAATGCATTTTCCTGGTACACCACATACGATCAGATTCAGTATATGGCATCCATGCCAAGGAATTGAATTTTCTCCACAGTTCGGTGCGGACCTGTGAGAGCCTTTGGGGTGGGAGTCGACGGACGAGATTGAGGTAGGAATGGAAGTAGCGAGCCTTTCCGAAGTTCTGGAGAGGGCGTGAGGGAATGGTGCGAGGGAAAAAGCGATCGAAATGTTTTAGCCACTGCTCATCCGAAGCTATGCAATACTGGATGGCTGAGAACGGAAGTTCGAGGCGTAGATACAGATCCTCTACCGCGAGCTCTTGTCTAAATGCACGCGGTATGTTAGTCCACGAACCTTCCGCGTGACCCTTCTTGTTCGGAGATTCTTGGAGGATGTCATAGAACATCTGTTCCAAGATGAACTGAACTTCATTTTTGAGAGGGTTCTCAGCATCCTGTTCAGGGTGGGGTTCAACATCTAGAGCGATGGGATCGCGATTGCCACCTCCATGTTGGTCGAAATAGTCGACGTCAGGACCATGAGGACGTGGGGGAGCGGGAAGAGGGATACCATCGAGACGGTGACCGATGGCAGGCAACGGATGATCTGGAAGTCGGAACGAACGAACATCGACAGTATGATTGGATGTACGATTATTGGTGCGATCGCCGTGAGGCGCTGGACGGGCGACTTGAAGTTCTCCCACCCCAAGCATGTGGCGAAGCTCATTCATCGAACCCTTATCATAGGCGTGAGCAATCTGTTGTGGATCAAAGGTCTTGGAGAATGGGATACGATAGACGTATGTTTCCGTGTCCCATACGACATCGCATAGAAAATATGTCCCAGCCTCATACATGAGAGGAGACGTGAGAGCATCCGGGTCCTCCAGGTCAGCGTCCTCTTCGAGGAACACTTCGGGACATGCCTGCTTGGCCAGGGCAAGCAAGCGATACCCTGGAGTCCGGTGCGCGCCATTCAAGATCCAAACCATCATGGCACCAAGAGCTAACGTACTCTCCGAAGAGCGATCCTTGGCCGGGGAGGTGTGAATATTCGTAATAACCATATGCACTGCAGCAAGACGCAGCCATTTGAAGTACCTATACGCTCGCAGGACCGACAGATCAGCGACCGGAAGTGTAAAAGACAGAAATGGAAATGACTGACCACCAATGGCGAGCAGGGATCTGAACCATGGTTCGATCGAAAAGACATCTCGGAAATTCGGTCAACACGTCGTTGACATGATCCAATGAAACTCGGACTTCGAGTCTAGCACACCCTTCTTGAGGGGTGTTTCTCTGTCCTAAGGCATCTCCCGTGCAATCGGAGATGATCTCGCTTTGGCTTTCAAGATCCTTCAGCAGTTTCTTGCACAGGCGCTCGGGGAGCAATTCCGAGGCGTTCCTAACCGAAAAGATCCCTTGGTGGAGTTGATACGAAATTGCCTTTTCGGTGGTATACGCTTGAACGTAGTGAAATAGGTCCGAGTGAGGACCAGGCGTCCAGCGGAAACCTGCGAGGTCCTTCAGATGCATCTGATGATCTATATAGTACTTTTTGCTGCGACCGAGGGCCCTTCCAGCGTCGTCATGCTCTGGAAGAAGAAAACGCACGAGGGCTTGATGACCCCTCGCATGCCAAGTAACGACCTTTCCGGGAATTCCCATTTCCAAGCCGACGTCGATCAGCCATTGATCCTGATGGATGGCTGGCAAGTCGAGAACTCTAGTGAGATCTTGCAAAGCTTCCACGCGCTCGTACAGAGCGCCCGCCCCTGCGTCCTCTCCAGCGTTCCCCTCCACGTTGTGGACCGTCGCTGCCTTCCAACCGCGCAGTTCATGACCGAAGTAGGCGTCACGGAAGTAGGGACGAAGCTCCTGAATGGACTCCAAGTACGACCTCGCGAATTGGTCAAGCATATGCGCAGGGATGTCAAGAGAGGAGAGATGAATACGACCTGCACGATCCCGGCTGGTTTCCATCGCTGCCTTGTAGTTCGGGGGCCAGTGAGTGGCTTGGTTCGGCATCAGCCGTTGGATGAGGGGGAGGAGACCACGATTGTACATCAACTCCAGGTCTTCCGTCGGGATCTTCTTCGACTCGGCTCGGTGATACATCCGAGGGAAGAAGACACGGACGGCCGACCGATTAGCGACCTTTCCCAGCGCGACGTTCGGGATTGCGTGCATCGGAACATGTATGGCATGGTTCTATTCGTCCACCATCATCAGCATGCATCTCAGCTCACATTCGCAGAGACTTCCCTGCGCATCGAAGGCGACCGAAGTAATATGATTGTTTGCTGTCAGGGTGTCCCTGAAGGAAGGAACGGGCCAGACTGTGAGGGCGACACGGTATGGGAGTGTCTTCGTGGTTCCGATCAACGAGTCGTAGTCGCGAGTGATCGTCACGTTCCCGATATCCGCTTGGCCTTGCGCCACGTTCAGTGTGATCGTACGTTGATCCTCCAAGTCCAAGCCCCGCCGACCCGCGAGAACGAACTTCAGGAACTTGTGTTCTTCGTTGCGACCGTTCTCTACCTGTCCGTGGTATCTTACCGCCTCCGCTACAAATTCCGACAGAGTCAATTGGACGGCCACATCTTCGCGGTCGTCGGGGTAAGGTCTGCTCGGCATGTGGAACGGCGTATTCGACGTCGTATATAGCTGACTCGTGCTGGATGGTGGGCAGCCAGGGTGGATCCGGAGGTGATCGTGACAGTTTTCCAGTCTATATATATCTACTGTATATGTAAGGCCCAAACCTTTGTCGTCACACCAGACTGTCCCTCGGTCAAGCTTTAAGCTTCAAGGGTTGATGCTGACGATATTTATATTTATAGCACAGAACTGAGACTCAAAGGGCATCAGCTAGAAGTTTCTGAGCTCTCATTGTGGAGCTAAAAGTTACAGGGTATTCGCTTAGCGTACAGCTTTCGACCTATGTACGTAGAATATAGTAACATCGCATAAGCCTAACCTAACCATTCAATACTATATGGTTTCATTCATGCCAGTGTGAGTAGAGATGTGGGCGTCCTGGACGCCGGCTCGTGTGCATGTTGAGAACGTCACGCGGTCGACTTTGGTATCCAAAATTTTGCATGAGATAAAGGGTTAACTGGGTGAGGCCACCACCAATGCATACATCGACATGAACATGTTTATCTGTGAAGTGGGAACCACCAGGTTTTCTGGAACACTTTCATAGGCAGTTTCATGTCTCCAGCTCAGATTTTCTTCAGCATTGGAATACATGTGTAGTGCATACCTAGGTGATTCTAGTCCTGCATATTTTAAGTAAAGCCCAGGGATCTCAAACACAGGCGACAGGAGATAGGAGACAGACTGAGATCAGTGACCCAGCTGAAAATGAAAATGTACATTGTTGTATACATGCAAGACAGGATGACACCGTACACTATTTCTTCTTCCTCTTACCACCGGCATGGCGATCTGAACTGCTCTTGAAACGACCCAATCCCCCAGGGATGAGTGGGACGCCACCGACTTCTTCCATCGGAGGGGGGCGACAGGAATCCGAGGAGTCTGTAACTCTAGCTGAACCCCGAGTATGTCCTAGTGGGCGGGGCCTGACACCAGGGATCACAGTATGGATATCACTCATTACATGGTTAGAGTGAGGGGGTGAAGATGGCAGGGATGATGGAGGCGGAGTTGCGAAGTAAGAATCAGCCGGCGATCGGGAATACTCGGAAGTCCCGGAAGTCCCGGAAGTCCCGGAAACTCTGGAAATCGTGGGCTCCAACGAAGACCCACCAGCTCCACTCGACTGGAGTGCAGCATGTTCTTCCTCTTGCTCAGTGTATGGCCCGAACAGATCCATATCCCTATCGAACGTATCATCAGCTGCCCAATTGAGTTCACTGTCGGCTCCGATCTTAAACCCAGGGGTGAGAGTAGGACTAGGCGCAGCAGAAGGATGATGGGGAGGGGCCAGGGTCAGTTCAGGGATGGTCAAAGAGCCAGCGCTGGGAGTGCTCGACATGCTGGGAATGCATGTGACCAGTTGTACGGATGGCTCTGCACGCTCTTTACCCTTGCCTAACGGCGGGGATGAAGCTGCCGTGGGCACAGCAGCTGCAGCCTTGACCCGCCTTGTTTTCTTGGGTCTTTCTGGTGCCTTGTTGGATGTGCTCGGAGCGGTGGGCGCAGCACGCTTCCTAACGGGAAGGGTGGGTGCGGTGGATGGATTAGCGTCACGTCCCAGCACTTCCGGATCAGAATCACAGCCGTCTGGGTCGTTCGTGGAGAGCCCGGCGTCGTTTCCATCGTTGAACAACGCCACTAGATCCAGCGTGAGTGAGAGTGAGATCAGGTATAACATGAACATGAGGACTTTACGGACGTGATTTGTCATCGATGCCTACGAAGGCGAGGTGGAGCATCCCTTTGTCGAAGGCAAGGTTGTTAAGGAACACGTCCGGCGTTCCTCGGGCTACCAACCGGTAGAATCGAACCTGCTTCCGTTGAGGAAACCTGTAAATGCGACCGCGCAATTGTTCATCGTCCAGGGCAGACCAGAGGGTATCCTAGCAGTATGACGATATAAGTGATGGCGATGTAGATACCGCATGGCGCGAGAATCGGAACCGGTGACTCACTGCGATGACCATCACGTTCGCGCATGCCAGGTTTAGACCGACGGCACCAACCATGGAGAGAATGAGAACCCGAGCGCCAGCCTCGCGAGTGGAGGCCCTGAACTCGTTCAGAACGGTTTTGCGCTTGTTGTGAGGGGTCTTTCCATGTAGTTCCACTGTCTTGATGTCATACAGAGCTAAGACCTAGACCAGTGTGAGAAAGGCAGGGGCGAGTGGTAGATGGAGATGAGTTACGTCACGAATCGCCGCATTAGAAGAAGGGAAGGCAGAGAAGATGACGACGCGATCGCATTCGGGATGCTGCACTTGATCGACTCGGTTAGAGTGATCTACCTCGAGTGATTGGCCATCCTCGGGGACCTTGAGAGGTGGGGCATTGTCTTGGTCGAGATGGTGGTGGACTATCCTAGCGAGTATGTCCAGTTTGGTGGACGGCATGTTTTGCCATTCAGCCAGTGATTCCGGTTTTTTCCAGCTGTCAGTGGTAGCACGAGGATTCATATGGGGATGCAGTAGTCCACGGCGGAATTCTATGTAGAAGTTCTGGTGATGTACATGAGCACAATAGAACTGGAATGCTGGCAGTGTGGGCAAGCCACAACGTTCTGACCCGGAAGGTGATCCCGGATCGGAAGCATCGGAATAGACCGTTCCGGAAGCAGGGCGATAAGTCGAGAAAGCGGTCGAAGCTCACCTTTCCTGCGCTGACGAGTGTGGTAACGGGCGTCTCTTGCACTATTTGATCGGTGAGTGCGGTCAAAGCTTCCTTCTCCCATTGACGTAGCTCTATCAGCATCACATGCTCACAGTAGGCTGGCATGCCGAATATCTTGTGCCCGCGGTAGTCTACGGAATCGAGGGTGCGACGAATGACATGGTCAGCAAAGGTTTCCCGAATCCAGGGAATGTATTTTTGCAGCTTCGGGTAAAACTCCGTCTTCCTGGAATCGCGAGTGCCTTGCCCAGAAAGTACCGCCCGTAGGTGGTCGCTGGCCTTGTCAGACTCGCGCTCGGCTCTGCGATCCCTCGCCTGTGCACGGTTCAAATCCTTGGTCATGTCATCATACCTTGATTTGTTGAAGAAGGGATGGATCCCCATCACATGTCCCATGATCCATAGATCCTGCATGGAATGGCAGTCATGGATTTGGAGGCAACTCACACCTGAGGACATAAAAGGCTAACCTGCAATTTGGTCATGACAGGCGTGGCAGTCATGGCGATGATGATTGCTGACTGCGAGCGAAGGGCGTAAGCTGCAGTGTGCAACTTGTTGAACTTGCGTGTGACATGGGCCTCATCCATGATCATGGCTAGATATTTTCGGCCATACAGGGTGGTTGCGACACGTGTCGCATAAGCCGGCGCTTTCTTCGGTTCGTCCTCGACATTCCGAACGATGTCCATGAATATCGCAGATGAGTCATCTTGAAGGGCCTGCACAGACATGGACATGGGTCTGAATCAGCTCTCGATCAATAATCGCTTGCTGATCGCTTACACTCTCTGTGGCCAGTACAATGCAGTGGCAAGGGTCATGCCGACTCTTGGTGAAAATGTCAGTCCACCAGCTCCTTCGACTGCCCAGCTTGCCGGTGTAAGGAAATAAATCGAACGTCCCCCGCTTGAGAAATCGTTCGATCTCCCGTGTCCACTGGTTATGCAGGTTCACAGGGCAAATGATGATGAATGGCTGGCTGGAGATGTTACCCTCCAGACCCTGCCATTGCTTGTCAGCTGTCATGATGAAATGGAATCATGTGGTGAGTCTGGGTTCATCCTTGAACAGGTACTAGGGGTACTTACCAAAAGCGCCCGGAAATTTACCGTTTTTCCCGAAGAAACGGCGGTAGAATGCCAAGCACGCGATAAATCCTATCACCTGGAACGTCTTCCCGATACCGACTCCATCCATGAGCAGTACTGGTTCACCCTTGAATGCCCGTTCCAGCATTCGATATATGCCGACGAGCTGATGCCAGCGTGGACACAAAACCTCCCGAGTACTGGCCTCCGAGGCGAGCCACTTCTCGCCTTCTTCACTCCAGGTGTCTATCATCCCATCCGGATCTGTGTATGTCTGAAAAAATGGGAGTGCCTTGGTATCCTTGAACCCGAGATTGGTCCAAAGTTGTTCCTCTGATAGCCCTGACAGAGCTTCCGTCCCTTCTTTCCAGGGAAAGTCGATCTTGGCACTTTCGGGGAGTTCCACTTGGGTTCCGGCATCGTCGGAATTGACGTTCTCCAGAGCCACGCGGATGAGCTGCTCGATCTCATGCACGTCTTGCTCCGAAGCCAGTTTTTGCAGTGCATCACGAAGCACCTTGGGTAGCTCTGTTACAGGCATGGTTAAGACGTCATCATCATCTCGATACCCTATATCATCACATCACTCACTATCCATCTCATCTTTCTTGCTCTCATCATTCTGGGCTGCAGCGAGCATAGCCTCCAAGGTTCTCTGCTGGACTAGAAGCTCCTCTGCTTGGTCCTGGTAACGGCCGAGGAGAGTGAGATAGCGGCGAAGGCGGGCGAGATAAGACTTGATCATCTTCACTGATGGGCTGGGACCTTCATGTGTGATAGCTTGAAAGAGAACGGGAATGTGAATTCGAATTCAGGTGGTAACATTGTACACAGAACACACGACTCACCCTTCCACTCCTCCTCCAATGCTGCTTTGTCCCTCTCCAGCTGTTTGGCTTCCCTTGATAGCCCCTTGCGGTACCGATGCCATGTTTGAACGATCACCGCGTCGACAAAGTTCTTGACGGCCGGAACAAGGAAGTCAGCATCATCATCTTGATAGGCTGATTCACCGCAAAGAGCATGGGCAAGGGGCATCATGACCAGATGTGAAACCTGTGCATCCTCGAGACTGGGTAGCTGCGAGCGGATCCATCCTCAGCCACATTCGTCCATCTGCTAGAAGAAAAGGCCACCCACCTTGTGTGTTTTCGCTCGCGCCAGTGCATCATATGGCGAGCATTTATACTCGAGAAAGACTTCATCTATCCGACGGTTCATGTTCCACTTCTTGGTCCAGCTCTCCTGAAACCACTTATTCCATGCATCGCGCCCTGCACGGTCATTATCCGTGAATCCACGTGCCGAGTACCGCACTTGCTCTGCCAAGTCCCCTACTGACCAAAGATTCGTCCCGTACGCCTTCACGGTCTGAGCGATCCGTGTCGTCCAGCTTTGAACATGTGGTGCAGGTGCATCCAGGGCTGCCCCAGCTTCTGTGTGCCAAGGGATACCTAATACTTGAGTCAGGCCCTGCCATGCCGTGCTAGTCCATGGCAAGCCTTCAGAATTACCCAATACCAGCAGTGCTGCGCTGATTGACAGTGAAGGCATCCGTAGTCGATTCGAGGTGATAGTGATGGTTAAATTCTGCTGTAAGCTGGCTTCGTTCCTCACCCGTGGGCTCTGTATACACAAAGTTTCCCTGCATAATAAGGTTCTACCGGGAATCGGTGACTCACAGGGTGAGGGCGCTGATGTGGAAATAGGTCCCGTCCGCATGGTCCGGGCGGGCTGGGCCATGGCATGATGGAACTTAGAGTTCGTGCTGCGGATCAATTGAGGCCGACCAAACTGCCCAGACATCACATAACACAGAGCACGAGATAGAAGCAGGGCGGTATCGTTGTCATAATGCGACGTAATTACAGAGTAACCAGCCGGTCCAAACTCAGGCTCAGTTTGCAGGGTCACTTCGTTGGCATGGCAAGTCATGACGTGGAGCACGAGGTTACCCCTTATTTCGAGAAACCTCGAACCTTGACCGTTCATGGTTCGTTCCGATCATGGGACGTCGGAGGCTCGGGAAGAATTATTCTTTCCGATGGTTCCGATACTCCCGAGCGTTCCGGAACCGGAGCATCGGAACGAGTACATATTATTTTCTCGAGCTTTTGTACTCAAGATACTCGAGCCAACCGTCAGGGAACGTTAAAAGAGACAGGCAAGTGGGTTAATAATGACTAAAGAATAAGGTGATGATATCAAGATGAAATCAGGACCGAGAAGATGCACCCTGAATGAAGAGTTAGTGCATTCTCGGCATCTTCGGAAGAGTGGAGCCTTACGGTGCGTGCACGCTTCTGTCCACGCTCCACATAATCATCTCCACTCTCATCACCAGCCTTCCTCTTCATCGACCGATGCCAAGATGAGTACCGATCATACGAAGTATGCCAGATCCCTTGAGCAAGTTCTTCGATGATGCTACCCCACGGGATACCATGCTGGACTCCGGACCATTCCCGGATCCGGAGCAGCCTTTCGGAACCACCTTGCTCAGAGTCCAAGGTTGGCACCTTACCAAGCGCAGCCAGCAGGCTTTCAATAAAGATATTCCCTTCCTCCTCCTCCTCCTCCTTCTCCTCCTCAGTTTCATCCTCCTCCTCCTCCTCCTCCTCCTCCTCCTCCTCCTCCTCCTCCTCCTCCTCCTTGCCTTCACCTTCACCTTCACCTTCACCTTTACCTTTACCTTTACCTTTACCTTTACCTTTACCTTTACCTTTACCTTTACCTTTACCTTTACCTTTACCTTTACCTTTACCTTTACCTTTACCTTCATCCTCACCTTCCTCTTCATCTCCATCTTCACCAGTCCTCTCCAACTGCATGGTGTAGTATCCTACAACATCTCTGATCCTTTCCAAACCTGTTTCAAGGACAGTATTAACCCTTGCCATGTCAATGGTCGGGTAGAGTGTCTGAGATATCAATGTGGTAGAGATTATATGTTAGATGATGATGTACATTACCCCGATTGCATATGTCCCCTCTGATCTATCAACATCGACATCAAGATCGATGGGTTCTTTTGAGCGCCGAACCCAGATGTGAACCTCGATGGACTCGATGTCAATCCAAGTAAACCCTCGCTTGATTACCGGACCGAACTTGTTCCCCTCCTTCCGATCCCGGAACCACGCTTCCGGGCCCTGAGCCTTCTTAGACATGAAACTCTTGATAGTTCCATGGTCTGTAGGCCCCGAGTACTTCTTCCTCTCTTTGATGATAATCTTTCCTGCAACAATAAGCTCAGGAATATCATCAACATACCCACTAAGCTTCTCCATCACATCATCATCCCCCTGAGCAAAAGCTACCTCCATGCACAGTAGTTTTCGCCGAGTGAAAAGTTCCGTTCGGAACGACCTCCCCGAAATTTGCAGCAGGATGTCCGGATCGCTTTGCACCTTTTTCCCATGATGCGACGTATTCGCGTCCACTCGAATCCTCACCAATTCAGGGTCATGACCCATACTGCTCACCACCGAATTCAGTGAAGATATCAGTGGCGTGATAGCAGCTTCATGAACATCGCTCGGCATAGTCACAATGAGATCCCCCTTCATTGGAAAGAACGTTGATCTGTGGTCACCGTAATTAGTCCCTTATCCTCCTTCGACAATTGGTATACACTCTACCTTGCCCTTTGTCTATCCCTACCATTCTTCATTTCTTCCTCAAACTCCCCATATACTGAACTGCTTATGCCCTGAAAAGTCTATAACATTTTTTTTTCCAGCTCTCTATCATTCCTAACACCAACAAACATACCTGACACTCCCCTGGATGAAGCTCTTCTATGGCAGCTATAATTTGCTCCTTCTTGTTAACACCCCCCCCACATTCCCCTGTGGACCTGATTAGATTGTTGCGTCATCCCTAGTAACTGATGTACCTGATGATGATGGCATGTTCCTCTTCTCGGTCTTCTCACCTGGGCCTGCCTTTGTACCGGAACTGTGGCCCCCCCTCATCCCGATCCCGGAAGATGGTAAGGGTCCGGACATTTCCAGACTGACTGGCTTCTCACTCGTCGCTATTGCACGAGCCAAAACCCACGACCTAGCAGATCCATATCCAGAGTCCTCTCCAATAAGTGACGTCATGGGGATGATGATGATGATGATGGAATGCAGTAGTTGGAATCAGCTAGATGGACTACAGTCAGTCTTCTCGCAGTCTCGAACCGCAGCTCGCTGCCCTGCTGTACAGCCATCGGCAAAAGCCGACAATCCCCGATCGCTTGGATCGTGCGAACTGGGCCGCCGAACGAAAACCTTCGTCCAAGGATATCGATAAACAAGGGCAAACACACAATAATCATGACAAGTAAACTTGGATTGGAAACGCATGATAAGCACCTAAGGAAAACACTAGTCAATACTGACTGAGTGGGGATTACCATAATGCAACTCCAAGCATAAGATGAAACAAAAATGTGAGGGGTTGTGAGCAGACCTGAAGGGGGCAGGGGAACCAGTAGTAGGGGACATGTCAAAATGAAGGCCGTTGGGTGGCTGCCAGCCTGGATTAACGATGAGAGAGGTGAATGATGTCGGATAGTACTAAGCGACCTGAAATAAGGGTGTGGATGGTGAGTATGATGATATATGACTCACCATGACTCAGCCAAACTGAAGGGGGGGGCAGAGGGACCTGCAGGGGACGCTGTTGACCTGAAGGATGTCGAGTGGTACTGAAAAACCCGGAATAATGGTATGGATGGTTAGTATGATAAGATATGACACGCCATGACTCTGGTCGTACCCGAAGGGGGGGGGGACCGGCAAGGGACGCTGTTGATCCGAAGCATCCATCCTCCACCAGTGAGAATTGATGTATGGTAATGTATTGATGTGGCAGGCTTCAGGAACAGCAGGTTGTAATAATACACAAGCTGAGATGCTAGGATTGAGACGAGCATGATTAGGCGGTGGCAGCGTTCCACTTGGACACGTCGAACATCGGGGTCCATTGCAGAGGCGCCGCAACCACATGGTATCTATGTAAAACATCGCTGGTTGCGCGTCACATGAAAGCAAAGGTTGTGTTTCAGGTTTTCACTAGGTGAAATTATACTATCCCTCCCTCGTTCCGATGTTCCGATTCGGAACACGCACCACCATCGGAACCATCGGAACCATCGGAACCATCGGAACTCCTAAGCTCCTTATATAAGAAGTCAGAAAGCGTCTCATCTAAGTTCAAAGATTTTCAAAATAAGATATCTTTTACAACGGTCATCTTAGGTCGCAAACTCAGTGAAAATAGCAGTCATGACAGCAATGAAAATGATATTCGTGCGTATCTACCTAAGTCCCCAGGAAATACAAGCAGAAAGTATTTCGACATGGCGCAAAATCCGTGAATCATCATGAACCAGACTCTTCAGATGTTGCAGGTCATAAAGCAACACCTCGGGGTCTAGCCCCCCATTGAAGGCCTCGATGCTAAGCAGCAGAATATCGACTGCTTCTCCGAGTTCCGGGCCATAGGGTATCTGCGGGGTACTCAGAGCCAGAGTCCTCGCATGTTCGAGATGGAACATAAACAGCTCCTCGCCCTCCTCTGCACTATCCTTCAGAAGCTGCACAGCTTCTGCCATCTCCAGCTGGTCCTTCACCAACTTCAGCAGCATCTTGGTGTGAAATGCTACCAAGGGTTTCAAACACAGCTTGGCTTCCTGGCATGTGAAACCCGACTAATTAGAATGGACCCTTCTCTGAGTATTGGGAACGTGCAATCACCTGAGGAACCGATGTGGGCTCTGCGTCTGCTTCCGCTTCCGCTCTAGAATCCTCGACGGACTTCAGTCGATCATTCGACGACGGGGTTATGTTGGAGGTACTCGTCACTGCCCTAGGTGCTCTCCTGTCGCCGTCGTCATCATCATCGGCGCTCTCATCCTCCGCCGGTGAGTCGGCCTCAGGGTCGAAATCTGTGCACAGATCCCATTCATCTGCGAAAGGATCATACCGCCGTTGCACCCCATGGTAGTTCGTCCAAATTTCTGTATAGTTGCTGAACCCCATCGGCGTTCGGATGCGATGCTCGCCATCGTGTTCCTCCCAATAAAAAACGTTTGCTCCCTTCCGTCCGGGAGGCCTGCAACGCATGGCATTCTGGGAACGCTGCTGTCGCTTCACCTGCGACTGGGATGACTCCTTTCCTTCGATTTCTTGGTTCTTCAGCTCACGGCGAGCGAAGAATTCTCGCCATGTCTCGCCATGTCTCTGTCCACTTTCCTTGATGGGTCGTGGAGCCGTGGATGCTGTGGCAGGACATGATTGTGTGACTGAGGATTGCATGATCAGAGGGACAACACAAGGCACCTATACAAGCGATAATAATCAATCCCTGCAACAACAGACAAGAGAACAGACATATTTACCAGAGTAAGTCAAGACGTGCAAGTGAAGTGTCCGTGTTGCGACAGGGGTACGATAGAGTCGATGACTATTTCACTAGTGTCGTGGGTGTCAAGAGTGGAGCGGGTGTCGCGTACTGAACAATATAATATAAGTCCTTTGAACGCGTAGATTTCCACCCGCCCACCTCGGATATTGCCGGCAAATATCCACGTGATCAATTGGAGGACCCAGAAATTATTGCTATTTCTGGACAAAGCGATGATTATTACTTCAGCCCGAAGTCTCGTGTCGACCCGCAAAGCATCCGAGGTCAGCACTGGAAACACATCCATCACCGGCTACTTCTAGTGGTACAGGTACTCGAGCAGTTCACACAACTAATGGCCTAGGTAATTATGTGGAGGAATGCATGATGTAACAAAATTCATTCACCTGCCTTCAAAAATTTCAGCGCTCTCGACGTTCCAGGGCTGCTCTGGTTCCGATGGTTCCGATGGTTCCGAGCCTACATCGATTCGAAATTTCGGAAGCCTCGGAAGCCGGAACCTCGGAAGTAAATAAAGTATCGAATAATCTCTACTCTGATCAGCTACCTCATGGTCCTAGCAAGCTCGAATACAACTTAACTGTTCACTCTCACGATTTCATGGTTATACAAAACTGGGCCAAAGAAATGTGAGAACAGGAGATGATGTATTTCATTCGACAGCTACATGTCCCCAGCAAATACACTTGCGAACCATTTTAATGGCCAGCAATACATCCACCTCGCCAGAGACTCGACCCTCGAGGTAATCCAAATGCCATAATAATACATCCAACTCCAGGCCATTCTCGACAGCCTGCATGCAGAGCTCTAGAAGCTCCACAGCGTCTGTGAGGTCTGACCGGCCCCCCACGAGCTTGAGCAACCTCTTGAAGTGCCACTCAGTCAGCCGTTGCGCGCCCGGCTTGTGACGCTTCGCTGAGCGTTGCTCGGATGGTTGCTCGGCGGGACGCTTCCTCGACGATGAAGCAACCCCGGTCTCCTACGTGATATGAACTAAAGTTAAATTCTGTATGCTTCGGATATTCTGACTTACCTGGGACACCCGGACTGACGTGGTCTCCGGCGGTCTCGACCGGCTAGTACTGGCATTGGTGGTGTCGTTCGGGGTTGGACCACTTGCGTTGACTGGTCAGGTCACAACCGCCATTTCAGAGTCGCAGCGATGCGCGAACTGAACAGGAACGTACCTTTGGCTCTCTCGGCCTCTATCCTCGCTTCTAGCCATCTCCGGACCACCTTAGCTCCCTCGGGAGCTATGGGCCACTTCGGTTTCATCAGCTCAGTAGTCATGAACGTGCACATGCCCTGGAGCATGGATCGGATCGTCTGTGGAACTGGTCAGTTGCCACAACGTGCTCCAGACAACCAAACGTACCCCCACGTACTCCGTGGCATCCTT
Organism: Rubroboletus satanas; assembly: GCA_038090635.1. Lineage (NCBI taxonomy): Eukaryota > Fungi > Basidiomycota > Agaricomycetes > Boletales > Boletaceae > Rubroboletus > Rubroboletus satanas. The sequence goes on from JBBPNB010000052.1 coordinate 36,131, forward strand.
GCCTAGCGTGTTGCATGCGTCGACCTGGTATTCGTCCAGATCCTGTAGTATACTCGCGATGGAACTCGAATTCAATCCAACATCCATGGTGAGCGTTGGTGAAAGAGGGAGTGTAAGCGTAAGTGGTGGACTCGGACAACGTAAATTATTCGTGTTACGTAAGCCCTCGGTTCTTCGAACCACTGACGGTGCGAATTCCTCAGCCACAGGCGCGTGGCGCGTGGAGGGCCATGTGACCAACATGGTCCAATGGACATATGTATGTATTGATATTTCTACTTAAACTACCCCTATGATAGTATGATACCGTTTGAAGCCCCACGGGAGTGTCGGATTTACGAACAGTATTCCCTGACCTATGCATCTATACTGACATAAGCATTTAATTACATTACATCACACTTTTTGTACCATAGGTCACTTCGGTGACTACATACACCGAACATCTATGTGTCCAATTTTGGCGAGGTACGAGGCCATATGCGATTTACACTGTATGTACTGTAAACATCATAAATGGCATACTAGTTTTTCGTATATCCATTTTCTCTCAATGTAAAACAGAGATCAAGGTCGGATCCAATACGTTTCATGTGACAGAAGAACGTGCTAGTATGTACATGGCACGGTACTAAGAGAAAAGAAGGACGAGCATTCACCATCAAGGCAGCATGGCTCTCAAAAGGCTGACCTGACGGTCCAGATTGGCAACTCTGGACACTAGCCGCTGCTTCTCATCATCATCCGCAGCCATTTTCTCTAAAGCCTCGACGCGCCGACTCAACTCGGAGACGAGCTGCGTCAGCTCGTGCACTTTGCCAGGTGGCGCGACCTGTTCGGATGCGGGGGCTTTTCCACGAGGACGACGAATAATAAACACGCCTGGATGCTTCTTCAGCCAAGAAACACGACAAAGAAAAGGGTTGGGTTAACTCACCTGCGATGCTGCAACGGATTTTCTGCGCGACACATACAGCACATGCGCGTTTCTCGTTCCGAGAATTGGAAGCTTTGGTGCGGGAGGGCCACACACATTGCGAGCCACGGGACTTGCACGGATCGCAGACCTGCGAGGAACGTCGGAAGGTTGGAGCAGTGAGCAAAGGTACGACCCACCTTGGATGGTTCGGGTTCTTCCGACGCTTCCGGTTGAACCGAGACGGGTTTGAGGCTCGAGCTAGCGGAAGGCTGCCCAGCCTGGAGACCGTCCTCCTCTTCGCTCAGGACGAACTCGCTTGACTTGCATTTTTTATTTTTATTTTTCCTGGGTGGCAGGGCTTCGTCTTCTTTCGCTGCACGCTTCTTTCCCTTCGGATCTGCTGCCGTTCGGGTGGTTACAGTATTCGCCGCGTCGGACTTGGGCCCTGTCATGACCGTCAGAGTATATCTACATACTGTACATACACCTTCGAGAGTATGCTCACCGTTTCGTTCGCCCGCAGCGTTGCGCGTGCGTGCAGGGAGCTTTATTGTTAGTCTGACTTGGGAAGGCGATGCCCGATGCTGGGCTTGCGAGGACTCGGTTTCCGCGCCCAAGGGGACTAAGGTCGAAGGTGGTGGTGGAGAGATCCTCAATGTCACTAGATATCGATAAGTCGCAGTACAAGCCTGAAAGGACCGACTCACCAGATGGTGGCAACCCTTTCCACCATGATAAATCGGCTTCGTCGAGCTCAGGGAGGGCATGCGCGGGAACGTCCACGTATTCCGAACCAAGGATCAGAGGATCGTCTGCGCGGACCTCGTCGAAGCAGAGCGCGTCGAGCGCGAGGCCGTTTTCATAGGAGTGGGCCAGCACTCGTTTAAGGCTTCCCAGAAGCCTGGGGTGCGGAAAGCTGGTGCCCCTGAGGTTCTTCTGAAAAACGGGATCGATTTATCTAATTTGTGAAACGCAGACGTCGGATGGCTTACCACCTCTGCCGCCAGGTTGGCGTGGATCCAAGGCATCCAGACATCCCTGGGCCCAACGATGCGAGGGATGAGCTGTAGAGCGTATTTTACGCGTGCGGTAGCAAGGATAACGTTGTGGTCGATGTTGTAGGACATGTCGACGAAGATGACGAGGAGGTTCGGCGTTGATGTGTTGGTTAGCGCGAGTAAAGTCCACGGGATCCGGAAGGTCAGCTACTGAAAACGTTATGTAAGGTGGCAGTCAGAGGCGTCTCACGAAAACGACTAAGGGCCCAGCGAGCAAAGAACACCAAGCGAGCGCTGACTCTTTCCTAACTACAAGCCCGACGAGAGTGGTCCAGTTTAAAGTAGATAAAAGCTATTTCTATTAAGGATTATGGAAATGAATGCGAGTTCGTCCTGGAAGCTGGAAGGGTTGATTGTGGGTAGGATTGATTAGGTAAGCCGGCGACCCGGGTCACATTGCCTGTCACATCGTGCCATAGCCGACGCGCTTCGGTGTGGTACTTCACGCGACAACCTGTCTGACTCAACGCAAACGCGAACTGGCTCTGAGTCGATCAACACTCGAAGATGGAAAGCGTACTGAAGAATCTCTCACAAGACAACGGCGAGGTAATCTCGGTGGACATCCCAGATGTCGGGGGGGTCAGGGCGACTCTCTACGTGTTTAACGGTGGTACATGGCCACCAGCGCCAACGATTGGCGACTTCATGTATGATTTCTTGCGATTTACGATGCACGTTTACTACCCGAACGGATGGAGGAGGATCACGGACGCTGACATGGAATCCCGGATGCGGCATCCCAACGGGAACGAGTCGACGGTCTCGTTCACGGGTGGCGGACTACCGTTCTGGAGGTCGATGGACCCAAGTCGAGCGATGGGACCACAGCGATTCGGAAATATCGGTGGGGTCCTGGCTCACTTTCGGCGGACGTTCGACGCAGGCAAATTGGACATTCGGAAGTTGGCTGCCACGCGCGCGATTGGAGGCCCTGCGGGGGGATTGGAAAGTTGCAGTGAGTCCGATCTCGTATGTTCACGCTCCTTGTATCATGTGATCTGATTATGGTGATACAGAAAGAAAAAGAAGTCCGCACGAGCCGCAAGGAGCGAACGAGTCGGGACGACCAAGTGAGTAGGCAGTACAGTATCTTGGTTGTACGGTGGGCTGAAAATTACCATAGAACGGCCACGTGGTGTGGCTGGGATCAGAAAGGACCGGGTAACTAATATCACACGGTTCGTCTAGTGAGAGGTATAGCTGACGATGGATGTTAGTTGCGGTTGGTAAAATCATCGGTCGGGTTCCCGGAAGGGGTGGAGAGGATCGAGTGGGATGGAGGATTTGAGACATACCTGCCGTTCAGCGGGGAAGGGTGTTTGGAGGTAAGAATTCATGTTTCGATACTTTTACGATTGCTGAAAATAGGTCGGAAAGGACGAGGAGGGGTTGACGGTGACAGAGCTGGCACGACGCGCCTCGGTAGAGCGTTCCGGGTCGGAACGATGCGGAAGTGAACCCGACGCGTTCCGAGTTCGGGAGTTGGTCGTAGAGCTGGAACTCGACCCAGCGCTACAAGGTCGAGGAAACGACGACGACAAGACTGTCGGGCGCGCTCTGAGGGAACTTGTCGGCTCGATACGGTCACACATGAGGAAATCCACATCGGTCGTCGTTCGAGGGTGCACCTCCGCGCTGAGGCTCCGGCTTTCGAAGGGTTTGATGGGTCTCCAGCTTGGAAATCTCGGACAGAGATGTCAGTGGGTGGATGGAGTTCTCTTCGCGGCGAACCGACACAGCGCCGAGCCTACCAGCATCCACAGGAATACGACGATCGAAATGTTCGTCGACTTGGTCAAGGACCCGACGGTATGTGGGAACTTCCTCGACGGGAAGGATATGAACCCGAGCCCTCCCATGTGGGCAGCTCCTCTCCTGGACTCAACGATCGCATGGAATCATACCATGCATCTTCGATTCAGTCAGAAAGAGCAGAAGAACAAGAAGAAGGCGCCTCAGGTGGTGGTAGGGGAGGGTGGACCTTCGATGATCCGTTCGGCGACATGGAGCTCACAGGGGTGGAGACTGGTGACTCACCCTGGATTCGTCACATTCCCACACCACGATTGTTGTGGGATGTGCACGTACATCGTCGGAAACTCGGGAGCGAAGATTTGGGCGGTCATGCGGCCGAAACGTGACCAGTGCCCAAAGTCTTTGGAGGGGCTTTCGGACGTGTTTCAGCGCACGGTCACCCTGTGCGAGGAAGGCACGTTCTCCAAGGCCGACATAGCTACGGTTTGCCTTGAAGAGGGGGATGTCATGTGAGTCAATTCGTGATTTATTCAGGTCCGTTCTGCTAAAGCAGGTGGCACACAGGTTCCAACCGCCAGGGGTCCTCCACAGCGTGTATACCCCAGTGCCATCCATCTTCGGCGGTGGATATTTCTACAGCTACGAGACGATGCACCTCACTCGGGCGGTGCTCTCCCTCGGCTCCGCAGATGACGAGGACTCGCTGACGAATGACCACCGCCCCGGGTTCCTTCGGACCCTGTGCCGGATGGTGATCGCGCTCCGGTACCGATCAGAACCACGTATGTCCCCCGCTACCTCGTACATATGATGGCATGACTGACAGGCGATGCCATAGGAACGATCGGTAAAAGAAGTTTAATCAGCCTTTTGCTGATCGTATTGCAAGGCGCCCAGGGCACAAGGCACAGACCCAAGGTCAACGACCGCTCGGGCCTGGCTGATGAAGAGCGAGGAGACATGGCGTTCGCGATGCAGTGTGCGAAAAGCCTGCTTCGATGGATGGGATTGACGGTTTCCGCAGCCAAGGAGTTTGTAGACCATCAAGGACCCTACTACTCCGGGGGCGACGAAGAGGTGGTGATTCCGGCCTTTCAGGACGGTGCGGAGGATCCCATATTTCCGTCAATGGGAAGCCAGCTGTAATGTACATCATTCATAGGGTCATAATTTATTTTGATTTGAACATGACCTTATCCATCTCCAACCATGTCCTGCCAGTGCCCGTGCTTCTGAAACCCGGAGCCTTCCAAGTACACCTATTCCAAAGGTACTGAAGACATGCCCCCTCGAACTTCCGCAAGTTCCGAGATCTTGTAGCTCGTATTCTCGCAATCCAATCCCCAGTATTTCCGGTTCCGACCGCTCCGATCCCGGAACGATGGTTCTTAGTTCCGATGGTTCCGAGATGATAATCTCGGAACGTTCCGCATCGGCTCCATATGACATAATATGAGCATACCGCCCACAACACATACGTATATATCTTTTTCTTACTAAGACACACCTCAGTCGTTTACTGCCATCTCTGGCGGCGGCTGAGGTCAGTCTTTTTCTTTCTCTATTTGACCTGTAGCTAATGTACTGTAGCTTGGGCATCTCTGCCCTTTTCATAGATTCTGTCACTTATCGCACCCTTCGGAACACGGAAGCCTTGGAAAGTGCTTTCGCCTCACTTCCGTTTTTTACTCAAGTCATAATTGTGTCTCCAGTCACGCACCCTCCATACGCCACACAAAACGCTACCCCATTTGCTGACTGTAGCGCTATTAGCTACCAAATCTATCACATAAAAACGTATGTGCGTTAGCGCAACGTTCCTGCCACCGCTCGCGGCATCGGACAGAGCTAGCTACTCTCCTTCGCGTTTCTGTACGTGCTCGTGGCCCAGGTTCGACGCATCCATAATATCTCACGGAACCCATAGCCAATCCCATCACCATGCCCCTCTGTACATATTGTCCTGCAGATCACCAGGAATCACGTCGACCAGGTAGCAGGCCAGGGAGTCGAAAGGCAATCTCAGAGCTAGTTCGCGGTATTAGCAGACAGGTCTTGGCTCTCATGCCGCGGGACCGTCGTCCTCGAGGAATCACTCGCGCTCGGAAGGTAGCCGACACTCGCCCACTCGGCACAGACCGGTCACGGAAGGTCCAATAACGCATAAGAACTGAGGAATCATTACCTGGCTGGTTTGAAGTATCATGACGGTGGGAGGGCTGCATCTAGAAAGACTGATGACGGTTCAGTTTCCCGCACCCAACACCGAGTGAACCAGAGCGCTTCCTGTGCATATCACATTCAACAGCCAAACACAATCCAAACTGGCCCCCAACCTCGCATACACCTTGACACCGTGTCGAGTTCGCTACGTACGTCGACGTTCAATCACTCTATTACCAAAATTCTGTGCAGCTTCCATGAAGACAACGCAGAGCCCAGCACAGCCAATGGTGCGCAACCAAGACTTTCCAGCACCAGGATAGAGAAATAGCCTAGCCCTCGACGCCTACCTAGTACAATCCACGGGGAGAGTAAGAAACTCGGGGCTTGGGGACCGTGTGCGTGCCCTTCGTTTTCTGCCCGTGCAGGCTGCATGGTATTTAATATTGGGCTCAGACGGATCGTAACGTTGCAAGGGCCAGTCCGCGACTCGGACTAAGAGCGCAACCACACATCGGTATAAGAATGACCCAAATGACAAAGTCCCACAATAAACGCTTGCTAAGTCAACTACGCTGGAGGAGCCGTTCCTTGCGTTGAAGAAGCGGATCACGAGATGGAGATGGCGATGGCGGGAGTTCATAATTAGGAGGGCGTGGGGTGCCAGGAGGTGACGCTCAGTATCAGGGAATATTCTGTTCAATTTTATCCTACAACATACTGGTTCACCATCATATATTAGTCTGTTTCGCGAGATACATGCGTGTTGTGACAGTGGCGGTGATTTCGTGCAAAGCGAGCCATCCGTCGATTGCACAAGGACGTTCGACAAGGATCATCGCCCCTAAGTCCACCGTCGTCTTGAGCGTTGTGCTTATATAAGCGTCATGGTTTGTTATACGTAAGACCTCTCCACACTTATTCAAGCAAACTCGATGGCCATGAACGCGTCCACCATCATCGACTCTCGAGTTCTCCTCGTCACAGCGCGAGTTAAAGCAGCCCTAGATGTCATCCCTCGTATCGTCGGGCCAAAAGAAGCCTGGGAGACATGGATGCGGAATGGACTGCAAAGTGAGATAGTACGTATATCAACCCACAAGGCGTGCAAAGTACATATTCTGATTGACTCTTAGAAAAAAGTTCCGAAAGCCAGCCCGGGCTCTCCCTGGCCGATGTTTCTCGTGAGGGTAAACACAATGTTGTGCCTGTACTATTATAGCGCCATGCAAATCAGCACCTTTGACGTCGACGAGGTGCAGAGGGACGATCCAACCCTGGTGCCAGATCGGTTTGTGGACCTTCCATTGGATGCACTCCCTGACCCGACGGGAGATGATCTCTGGTGGAAAGTGCTGCCGCCATCAGGTAAGTTGCTTCATTTAGTCTCTTTCTCTTTCTCTTTCTCTTTCTCTTTCTCTTTCTCTTTCTACTCGATCTTTTTGCCCTAGTGTCTTTGAAGGAATCAACACCACCTCCGTCATTACACGAGCCACCCGCCCAGAATGAAGAACCACCATTGCCAACACTCCCTGATAAGGTAGGGGCAGCATCGTCGCCTGGGAACGATATGCAGTTACAGCACGACCCAAAGCGGAAGCGGAAGCGGAAGGTTCTGTCCCATGTACTGGCTCCCCATCAGGCGCCCATTTCATCTGGCAGCATGGTTACTCAGGCAGATATCAGTCAGTCCTGGGTTCTGGTTTCAGACGGCGAGGCACGCTTACGGTCACGAACAGCGACCACATCCAACACCACCAACCATGCTTCTGACCGCCATCGGACTCGGAGCATTCGAACATCCGGAACCACCTCGAGTGCCCCTGCGGGCACCTCTAATTGGGCAGGGCCATCTGATTCAGCACCAGTCCGAAATATGAGGAGCTCTGAACTCGCAGCAAAGGAAGACGACGTCCCAGTATGGCCTCCGAAGAAACAAAAGCAGTCCAAGTCGGTGGAGGTGGTCGTAAGCGAGAATAATGATGTCCAGGCCGGGCCATCCACAGCGTCAAGCCTCAAAGGAAATGGGGAGGTTGAGGTCTCCAGGGTGAATTGTGCTCCTTTATATTGAATTAAATTCCTGACATTCCTCCAGGTCTGTGAGGCATGCAGGACCCGTGGTTTACCATGCGTGTGGCCCACTGCTGGCGAATCCTCGAGCTCCCGGAACGAGAAACGTGCGTGCTCCACGTGTTCCTCGCAAAAAATCCGGTGCACAATCCCAGGCGAGTCAGCCCGTGATCCTTTGAAAATCATTTGTCGGCTGATAAATCCTTCAGGCGTGTTCGCCATTCGCCCTCCACGGGGAAAGCGGGCCGAATCACGGCCCCCGCCTCCACAGGACAAGCTCGGTGGCCTAATGCAACAGGTCACCCAGATCACTGAACGCATCACAGACCTGGAGAAGAAGTGGGCTAACAATGATCAGGAGAAAAAACAGCTGGAAAATTCAATTTCCAGCCTGGAACTTGAGGTCAGTAGATTGACGAAGAAGGCCAGGTCTTGATGGCGAACAATTCCAATTCTGTATTTGTCTTAATGATTTGACTTACATCATCATCCAACGCATCACTCGATGAATACGAAGGCTCTTAAAGCGTCATATAAGATGTGTTTCAGGCATTTTCATTTTTCCATGTCATAATACCTTTCCACATCGGGGTTTCATTCATCGACTCGACGAGTACATTGCTGAATTCCGCGCACATTATAGGTGAGCCTTGCTGATATGTGCGCGGGCTAATACCGGGATAAGTTACTGTAATGCAAGATGTTGAGGCCGGTTGGCATCCTGGTTCGGGGCTGCATGAGTTTCAGCGATGGATGTATCGGGTTCGGGTTCGAGCTGATGACAGCCTCTCAGTGGCGCTGGACGGCCACTGAAAGGCAACGATGGAGATCTGACGGTAGGGAATGTTCCCTTGGCATGCGAAGTGTTCATAGTGGTCCTCGAGCGATGTAGTTTCAAGCAATGTTTCGCATGAAAATTGTCTCTCCTTGGTGCGACTGCCTGGTGCAGCCGGCTTCTAAGTCATGTCGACACTGCTAGTTCCGTTGCCTTATCAATGAACTTGGTAAAATAAACCATGGCAGGGCAGTCCCAACGTGATGAGATCCTGACCGCTACATCTGACCATTTCTCAGGTACTTTACACCGCTTCGTGGCGTTGAACGCTAGGGAGGGTCTCATTGCCACCTGCGGTTTACGGCTGGCAGGGTCAGCGATCGATCGATCGATCGGCCGTTTCCTGTTTCCCGGCCCTTCACATGTAGATAGGCGCAACAAAAAGATGTTCTATGTTTACAGATACGGAGGCATGCGAAGGGCCGGACTTCTGTGAGATCCGTTAGATTCCGGTAGCTCGGAGATCTCGGATGCGCCGGAAGACTGAGGTTGTATGCACTCGACCTCTTTTCGTACTTGGATGTGTGGTCCATGAAATAAATGACTTTGTTATGCTAAGGAATCACATTCCAGCGTCCACCCAAAGGTTTCCAGTTCCAGCGTGCCTGTACATCTTCTTTGCCATGTCTAAAGTCCTACAAGGAACTGTTATACTGACGCCTTGGGAGAGACAGCTCCCGTTACGCGATGTAGAAGCACGAGGGGTCAGTGTGGCTTGCAATTGGTTACCCCTGAACTACCTGCTCCGGATCAGCACGAGTACACGGGGGACGACACGGAGAGGCCGACCCACCAGATACAATTTGCTCTGGTTTCCAACGCTTTTCCCCACTCGGCGAAGGAAAAGTGAAATTCATCATGGTTACAACCCCCTTTCATTTTCAATTGATAGGACACTGTGGAAGTCGCATCCTTGTCGAAATGCTCCGCCGCTATATAATTCCAGCAATGGTAAGTGGTCACTCCATAGTGGACAAGTACGTTCGCCTGCTTTCCGAGCTCCTTCAGCTCCTTAACGTTAACCACCGAGGGTGCATTCGACTCGAGATACGCCCGCAGGCACTCGATGTCCTCTTGAATAGTTAGCTGTAGAAGGCGATCTACAAGGGCGAGGAAAGGAAAAACTCATTGATGTATGCACGAAAAGGACACGAACGTCTTCCTGTGTTAGCACCTCACTGGTGGGATGAGGTGCATAACCGTCGTGGGGTCGTCCTCCGGGCGGCCGCCGTGAGCCGAGGGAATGCATCTGACCATAGTCCCAGTCCACGAAAGCTCTGCGGCGCTTTAGCTTGCGTGTCAGCGTCTTGATCTTGGCGTAACGTTGACTGAGTTTCGCCAATTGGTTCTGGTCGAACAAGTTGATATCTGTTCGAGAACATCAATATGAACGAGCGGTTTATCGGAAAATAATTCTCGGAACTGACCCCGCCAGTCCTGTGCTGGAGTAAACCTATGATGAATCTTCCACAGTGGTTGTAGATCTCCTGATTGAATTCAAGGGGCTCGAGGCCAAAGTCGTTCAAGGGCACACATTCTTCTGATATCGTTTCGAAAGCACTTTTCTGCATCATGTAAGTGATGAAGAACTGAAGATGAACGGATTCTCGTAACGGTGGGCTTAGCAAATCATGATCTTCGGGGACAATCAACTTGGTCTCCAATATATTCTTTAAGCCGGTCGTGTGCAACTTGAAGATCCAAAACATCGGAATATCGGAACATCGGAACGTCGGAACATCGGAACATCGGAATACCCAACTGATTCCAGAATGAGGGTTTGAGGGCGTATGCAGGAACTGGATTGCGGGAAATGTACAGAACTCATGGTTGGATATTATCATTCACATTTATCCCAGCATGCACATGCCATACACACCTACTTTAGGATCAACCAGGTCATTTCAAACTTCTGTGGTCATCTCCCTATCAACCCCGACAAATTTGTCTTGGAGGCCTCAGGAGATGAGTAAAGAGTATGAAATGAGGTGAAGCAGGAATGAAGAGTAAGGCTGATTTGCTTCATTTTATTTCCATGTTCCAATCCTGTAGTTAGTGACAGGTGTCACTTTATACACCTCAGGTAGATAATACCAGTGCTGCAGGATGGGGTATACACTGAGCTCATCCAAGCCTGATCAGAAGCAGATGCTTCAGACACTTTGGAAGAGTCCAGCCAGAGGTTGGATCAGAGAAACTGATAGCATGAGAAGCAAGAATGTCTGAACACATCATCAACACATGGCCTCCTGGGTAGGTGTCTCTGTGTCAGGTTATCTTTGTCTTCAAAGCCCCCAGTGAACTGACCCATCCTGTGCCAGTGGTGCATGATGGATGCCCCTTTCCACCCCTGGAATGGATACCTTAGGTGTTTGAGGATGGATTGCACACCCAACCCATCCAAGCCTGGGCTGAAGCTAATGCTTCAGACATGACCTGGACTGGTCTCACCATCAAAGTGGGGTCAGAGACCAGTAACATGAGAAGCGAGAATGTCTGAACACATCATCAACACATGGCCTCCTGGGTAGGTGTCTCTGTGTCAGATCACGTTTGTCTTCAATGCCACCACTCTCTGGGTTTTACTTGGGAAGTGCAAAAGTTGTGAACGGATTGGCTACAGGCGCCTCTAAGTCGCGTCAACTTTTTCTCCCAAGTGAAACGAGAAGTTGCCTGGGGAAAATTTTAGTCGTCAGGGCAGGCGGAGCTTCAAATCGCTCGGTCCAGCCTGTTGGCTCAGACCAGAGTTGGGCGGAGATTCAATCTGAACGGTTCATGCCGTCGTCCCTTAGCGGTACAGCTCGCTAGCTGATGGCAACGTCATCTTACTGTTAATAACCGTGCAACGCCACCATGACCACCTCGTCGCATAACCATACGCATTCATCCACTGACTGGGTAGAATCATCGTCGAACACTCAGCCTGAGGTTCTGATCCGGAATCACCATTCCGGAACTGGTTCCGGACCTTTTCTCCGACACTTCGGGAGGTCGGACGCGCTGCGACCTTGCTACATAAACTTTTGACCCACAACGATTTCAGAGGTAACACGATACAAGTACACCTTCACTCATTTAGAGGTACCTTGTTTCAGTCTGGCCCTATTATATATTCTGTCAAATTTCATTCCAATTGAGGGTTAATTGGTTGACCTGTTTCGAGAGTCTGAACACACTGACGCCGTCTCGCTTCTTCGCACTCCGATTCGTGAAATTCGCACTTTGCCTGAATGGTCTGAAGCTTCAAACGTGATGCCAAGGCGGCTACCTGGCGTGGCCACTTCCGGGACAGGAAGTGGTCACCTAGTGCCGTGTGGAGTTTTAGGATGACGAATCTGCTTGGTTATTACCGTTGCTAAAAAAAAAATCGGGTTTATTAACAATTTTTTCCTTACCTTAGTAAGTCAGCTCAGACCGATTGAAATCAATGGGCTTTTATGATAGGCTTATCTGATGCACTCGTCCCAAGCAATTCTCGTTCCGACGCTTCGGATACCGGAAGGACCGCTCCGGAAGTACATCCCGGGACTCCGTTCTGAATCGTTCGCAGGCCTTTTCCAAGGCGTCAAGCTTCCGAGATTGTGATCTCGGAACGGCCTCGGAACCGGTGCCGGCTAACTATTCCGACATCGGAACATTCGGAATTGGCTTCTACTTCGCTTCGACCGTTTACGGAACATGACATACGACTCGATACGAGTATCCCTCCACCCATATATTATTACCAAGACACCTCAGTCATTTACTGCCCTCTCTGGCAGCGGCTGAGGTGAGTCTTTTTCTTTCTTTATTCCACCTGTAGCTAAGTGATTGGATTATAAATGAATACGTGCAGCGGCTTGAAATGATATAAAACATACATAAAGCACTTCGCATGGGGGGATATGGGTGCAGTGTTTTCCAGCTGGTCGTACCGAGCGTAGTAAGTGGGACAGGCTGTTACCTGAAAGAAAGGATTTAGATCAAAGTGGGCGTGACTTAGGTAACAGTCCGAGGGCTTCCAAGATTCTTTCGGGAATTCGGAAGAACTGGAACTGGCGGGACGGGGAACGCACCGTGTGGTCGATGAATAACGGGATAGAAGTAAGGTACTGTTAACAAGAAATGAATGCGAATATACACCACATAGATATAAATGAGCGTCAATGATCGGGGTATACTACTGGCCCTTCTTCCAGTGATCGGACAGATCATCCCAGCTCCAACGTGCCTGAACATACTTCCTGGCCATGTCTAGAGACCTACGTGGGATCGTAATTCCGATACCTTGAGAGACATGTTGACCCCGACGCAAGGTAGAGGCTCGAGGGGCCACGGTACCATGCAGGTGCTCACCTTTGAACCACCTGGTGCAGCCGAGTATAAATCCAAAGGGAATAGCTGGGAAGTGTTAGGACCACTCACCATGCACAATTTTCCGTGGTTTCCAAAAGGCATCCCCAGTGAGAAAAGCAAAAGTTGTACTCGTCCGGCATACAACCATTTTTGAACAACTGATAGGAGACGGTAAAAGCGCCATCCTTGTCGATATGCTGTGGAGCTATATAGTTCCAGCAGTGGAAAGCCGTTATTCCGTAGTCACCGAGTACGCTCGCCTCCAACCCGAGTTCCTTCATCTCTTTGACCACCGATGGAGCATGGGGCTGCAGCCTTCCGAGGATACATTCGATGTCCTGTCAGATGATGGTGAGGTGTCGAAGTCTCCCAACAGACAAGACCCTGAAAGGAGACCGACCGAAGCGTAAGCGAAGAGGGTGCGAACGTCATCCAGTGTGAGTATCGTGCTTCCGGGATAAGGTGCATAACCATCCCCGGGTCGTCCGCCGGGGGGCTGGCGGGACCCGATGGGACGCATCTCCCCGTAACCCCAATCGGAGAACGCTTTCCGGCGCTTTAACTTGCCCGTCAGGATCTTTATCTTGGCTTGGCTTTCAGCGAGTCGGCGAATTTCATCGTCCTTGAGCAAGTTGAATACAACCCCAGCCACCTATGTACGGGTAGAACCGTCGTCAGTTGACGCAGACGCAAGTCGGTGTACCGACCTCCTCTTTAGTACAGTCATCCACCAAGTGGACTACCAACTTGCCACAGTAGTCATAGATTTTCTGATCGAATTTAATCGGGTACAGATCGAGGGTTTTCAATCCCACACAGTTTGCGGTCGTGCCGCCCGGAATGTTCGTCTGGATCATGATTCGTGATGTGAACTCTGAGACGACCATAATATGGACTGAAAGTCGTACCAGTGGGCTGATAACGTCATTCTCTTCAGGGAGGACTAACTTGTTTTGCAAAAAGTGCTTTAAGCCGCTCTCATGGACCTCATGATACTGGATGCATTTCTGTGACTCGGGAAAGTGCCGGCAAAGTTCACATTCCGGATCGGAGGAAGATCCTCCCGGGTTCCGGTTCCGGTTCCGGTTCCGATGTTCCTCGGACTTCCAAGCGTTGCGGGCGTGCCTCAAATCTTTGCTCAAGCTCAGTACCTCCTGCATCTCAGGGGAGAGGTTCCAACATGACCAGTCTTTCTCAGAGAGCCTGCATATGGAACGAAACGTCACTGTGACATCTCCAGGTTCGAACTTGAAACAGTGAGCACCTTGATCGACGGTTAGAAAAGGCATGCTCACTCGCATCTCCTTGGTCTTCGCGACAGAACAGAGAATCCAATCAAAACATGCGGCCACGAAGTTCTGTTGTGAGCAAAGAAAAAATATCGAGTGTGGCTTGAGGGCCATCGGGATCATCTTTCGGTCAGATATGAGCGTCAGAAGTGTCTTCACACTAGACTGGGTCCCTCCTCTACTATGGCCCTCTACCTCCGTCATCTGTTTCATTTCTTCCAAGATCGTTTCTGTGGGCTTGAAAACAAATCCTGGAGTCAAGTTCGCCAGACAAAGCAAGAGGGCTTCCCTCCACTGGTACTTTCTGAAGCTGCTTTGCATAAAGTCTGACTGGTTGGCAATCTTCATCCACTCCTTTCCGACCCGAAGGATAATTGTCGCAACGCCCGACTTCTAAACAGGCGTAGAAGTGTAAGCCCTCGTTACACAAAACCAACTATGCACTAGAAGCAACGAAATGGCCCTCAGACCAACTCACATGAATGTACGATGCGAATTCCTCTCGGGATCTCTTCGTCTTTCCTGCGTTTCTCATATCACGAAGGATATTGATCGCAGTTTTTTCGGTTCGCTGGACGAATTGAATTGTTCGAGCGACACGAGGGCTCTGAGAGACGATCCACCATCCGTAAATAATGACTCACCTCACATGGTTGCTCTAAGAAGAACTTCTCCAGTCCTTTCTTCCATGTCGAGACCCTCGCTTCCGGATTTTTGGAATTTTTGGAATATTGCTGGGTCCGGTTCCGTGAGCGTACGTTCGTCCCCTCGTCTTCAGGTTCAAGTTCCGGTTCCGATTCGTCCCCAGCGATATGATCGATAGTGTCCGCCACGAAAGGGCACTCCATTGCTGGGTGCTTCGAACGAGAACTCTCGTCATCGACGTTCCATTTGAACCGAGAACGAAACCGTCCACTCACCCTCAAGCCTTCTTCCGGCTCCGCGAAACAATTTGACATCTCCAGCCAGAGGTTACAGCATACGATAGATGCTCTCTCGTTCACACTGAAATCCTCAGAACTGACACCTTTCTCATCGAGATACCGTATGGCGGTGGTGACCTGTATTTCCGATGAGCTGTTTCAGTTTCATGATCCAGACGACATTTCCCTGATCCCTTACTGCAGAGCTGTCTCGAAGAAACAGACGAGAAACGTCTTCCTTCCACGCGTCGATTTCCGCTTGGTTTTTGCATGGAAAGAGCGTGCGCTGTACAATTTTTACATACCAATCCGAGAAACAATGTTGGTCGAATGCCGCAAGCGTAGACATTTTTCCGAGTGCGAGAACTAAGAGCTATGTCGGATGTAGGATATACCAGACGTATATTCCAGATTTGCCCGCATGCCAAATTTTACGACTCGGCTACTTCCGGTAACTCCGGGTACGTAAACTCGGAACTGGGGCCTATATACTTTGTAAGCTCAGGATATCAGTAAAGTACTGACCGAGTCACTGGACATGTTGCTAGAAATACCAATGGATACAAGTGAAACTTTCAACATAGGAGTATAGGAGTATACGATGACGTGTATTCTTGCGGGAGGCTAGATACTGACGATACCGTAGAAATCGCATCCTCGGTACTTACACATATAAATTACGGCAAAATGCTGAACCGGTACAGGGGTTTGTCCTAGGTTCCCCCCCGGAACTATCTCGGATACTCGGGACTGAATCGGAAGTGAGGGGTCAATCGGGTTAAAAAAGAAAGTATGTAGAGCAACTCTACATCCACGCCACCCCATATTCTCAGACGTTTCATGACCACACACATGGCCACACACATGGCCACCTATACCCGTTTCGCTCCATATAGAAGGTCAATAGACATTCTTTTACGTGATCCCCACTCTAGACCGTCTTAACATCGGCGTGCACGGATTATATCATCCTTTCGAGTCTGTACAGGGCCTGCCAATCAGCATTCGCACAGGATTACATCGGACTACGACCACGAACCCAAGTTTCAATAATCGAGGCCATCAAAGTTATGAACTCTGCATATCGTGGAACCCCTCAGCACTCAGAATCCCGTGATTCAGCCTTGACGCCATCTAAACGCAGGCGGCTGGAGGCAATACAAGAAGGGATTAGGCAGCGGGAGGCGGATTTGACTCGATCCAAACAGAGGCGGCTGAATGGCATCAGAGAGGGTCTTAGGCAGCGAGAAGCCGATATGGCCCACTCCCGCCAGCATCCACAACATGGCGCTGGATCGACGACGGCAACGACGAATACGCGACTGGATCCTATAGCAGGACTACTGCAGGGAATGGAACGAGACGATGTACGTGTGAGCACGGACGTGCATGGCGCATCACTGCTTGATGCTTTATCACAGGGATCGCCGACGGCAAGCCAGCGAGTAATAGAGGTGGAGAGGAAGATCGAAGGTTCAATGGGGGTGTTGCCCGATGAAGTGAAGGAATCATTTCGGACGTTGCTCCAGCGGGTGGAGAAGTTGGAGACCGATCATTCGGAGTTGAGGACGGCTGGCCAGGTAGACATGGAGCACATCGCGGCCTTGACGAAAGAACGGGACGAGTTGAAGGAACGGCTAAGAAAGTGAGTTCAGAACCATTTATCATGACATTCTGTACTCAAATCGATGTTGCAGTTCGGCCCCTGGAAATTCGTTAACGCTCGCTGGACCGTCCCATCCCGTCCGCGTTGCGGGGTTCGTTGACGGGGGGTGGAGCTGAGCTTCCATCTATCGATACCAAGGCGTTCATACAATTTTATTCATTTTATCGCAAAGTACTAACGGCTCACAGCTTGAAGAATAGCAGGTATCTGTAGAGTACCCTTAGTTGATGGTTTTGAGGCGTCCGAATTCGCAGCGAGTGCCTGTAGGCACAGACGTGCCAACGTTCAGAGAATCTCAGGGTGGTAACGGAGTCGCATGGGGCAAGATCAAAACCGTCAGAACTGCGATTCCGAGTTCGGTTTATTTGGAGAGTCGTTCCGAGTCGGAACGCTGGAGTATCGCAACCAGAAACGTAGGGGTGCGAAAACTTAGATTTACCCGCTAATAGGCCGTAGGTACCCAAACATATTCGACTGAGGAGATATTCTGCTCCATGTATACCTTATATACACGACAGAAACGGGGAGTCCAAGCGGTGTATGAACGGGTTTCATTTATATTTATTGTAGAAGTACAATGGGAAGAGGTTCAGGTAATATAAGAGAGATGAATGGAAGTTGGGTGTGGAGGATGAATATCGAGTGCGTCAGTTGTACCAGCTCCGGTCCTGACCTTCCAGTTCGGAAAGGATCCGAACATCCAGAGCTTTCGAAACTCGCAACGCTCGGGACGATGGAGGGTGTGATCGTTCTGGCGTTTCCCAGAGTTCGGAAACCGGAACACTCAGAACGAACCCGGAAGGGCTCAAGTTGAAAACCAGGTATATCCCCACGACCCGCCTAAAAATAAAGTTGCAGTGACACCTCACAAAGGGTCATAATAAAGCTCGCGCGCACCTATCACATCCAGACGGATCCTGACCTTACCAACGGGTTTCCTTACCTCCATCGGGATGGAGTTACTTTAAATAAGCACCATTTCTTCTTTCCATAGCTGATTATATTCATCACAACACCATCGTCGCAGAGTGAATCCCAGTTCTTTGTGTGCCAAGACGGGGTGTACATGGGCTGTATATGATAGAATGCAAGGCTCCTTTCAGTTAGAACCAGTATTTAGTTGACTGTGCGAGGGGACGGTCAGAAAAATGTGCCAGATAGGCAAAGCTGGGGTGGATCCTCCCCGAGCTCCGTAATAACGGTTCTGACACAGTTCCGATCTTTGGAACTGACATAATCTATGAAAAAGGCAGAGATGCCCAAGCTACAGTACGTCAAATAGAGAAAGAAAAAGACTGACCTCAGTGGCTGCCAGAGATGGCGGTAAACGACTGAGGTGTGTCTCAGTAAGAAAATGATATATATGTATGTGTCATGGGCGGAGGTATGCTCGTATTATGTCATATGTAATATTCGATAAAGGGTCCAAGTAGAAGGGGATTCCGAATCCTCCGAGTTCGGAAGAGCGCAGGAAAAATCCGGAACCAGTTCCGGACTCGTTCCGAGGCTGTTCCGAGGTGACAATCTCGGAACCCTTCGGAATTGTTCCAAGTCATTTTTCCAAGTAGGTTCGGAGATGACACTCTCGGAAACCTCGGAATGGCGTCGGAAACATAGGATTGGATGGTCACCTCGGAACGGTTGTTCCGGGATCGGAAATGCCGGAACGAGAAACGCTCAGGAATGGATTATCGTTGAATACTGTCAGGAACACCTGGGAATATCCTGAAAGCTGCTCATGTATCAAGCCTCAGCGGCAATTACTCATTACTATAGATTACAAATAAATGTTGAGCACCCAGATTTCATCCAAGCACTAATGTAGAATAAGTTCATGTGCTCGAGCTGTATGACCGGAGCAGTAGAGAAAACGATCGATTATGAACATAAATTACTACAGGTAACCTTTCATGTCAGGAAATATCAGGTCCCTATCGCCCTCCACTAGAGCTGGAATCTCGACTTCATCCTCACCGCCTGAGTAATATGGTGCGTGATCATTTACGAACTGGGTTGCTTCTGCGGCCGTCATATTCATCCAAGTCAGCAACCGTTCCGCACACTTGACTGCGAACGCCATTTCCCCTCGTTCCTCATCCGCCAGGGCTGATGTATCCTTCGGCTCGGGTCGATCCTTTCCGGCTTTGGCGCGATGCAATATGATGAGAATGAGGGATATCAGACTCTTTTTCTTGATTTTGCCTATGATTTTGGAGGTCAGTCATTATCAGTTCAGTTCAGACGCCTAGACGACATCCACCCACGTGGTTCTGATCGGTACCGGAGTCCGATGAGCATACGGCACAGGGTACGAAGGAATCCGGGGCGATCATCGTTGGTGAGTGACTCTTCTTGGTCTATAGTACCCATAGAAAGCACGGCCCGGGTGAGATGCATGGTATCGTAGTTGTAGAAGTACCCGCCGCTGAAGATGGACGGGACCGGGGTGTAGACGCTGTGTAAGACTCCTGGGGGTTGAAACCTGTAGGGTGTATGTAGCTTCCACGGTCGCAAAAAAACAGATGCGCTTACATGACATCCCCTTCTTCAAGACAGACGGTAGCTATGTCCGCATCACCGAATGACCCTTGTGGGGAAAGGTCTGTTGCACGTTTGAAGACGCCGGCAAGGCCTTGCAGCGAAGGTGGGCAAAGGTTGCGTTTCGGACGCATGATTGCCCATAGCTTCGCTCCCGAGTTTCCGACGACGTAGGTACACATTCCGCAACAATCGTGATGCGGGAACGTGACGAATCCGGGGTGCGTTACGAGCCTCCACCCTTGTGAGCTCCAGGTGGCCGAACGAATGACCGAAGGTCCACCCTCCTCGACGACAACCGACGCCACCTGCTTCTTCTTCGGTTTTTGAACGAATCTCAGGTGCATGGTCTGATTCCAGGCGATGGTCGAGTGGTACAAGGGAGACGCCCAGGAAGGAGCCGTGGGGTTGAGGTCCTTGCCATCGAGATAATTTCCGCAGGTCGTCGGGTCATCCACCAGATCGATGAACCTCTTCAACGTCGTCGTCTTGTGGAATGTGATTTCCTCGGGTGATTCCCTGCCCCTGGCGAAGAGCACTCCTTCTAACCACTGACATCTTTGCCCGAGGTTTCCGAACTGCAGGGCCATGAAGGCCTTGGAGAACCTCAGGCTCAGCGCTGGGGTCCACCCTCGAACGACGACCGAGGTCGATTGGCTTATATACGACTGTATACTATCCATCAGTTCAGTCCAGGCCTGATGTATCAGGTCTTCCCCATGACCTCCCAGAGTTTGTAGCACGCGAGGAAGCTCGAGCTCCACCACCAAGTCCCGCACTCGGAAGGCCCCGGGCTCGGGACCACACCGTTCCGATCCGGAACGCTCCAGAGCGGGACGGTTCGCCAGCTCCTTCACTACCAGGCTCTCCAGGTCCTGAAAAATGATTTATGAGCGATTTATAACATATGAAATGAAGAACATCTGTATTATCTCGCCTTGGAACACCCTTCTCCCGCGAACGGAAGATGGGTCTCGAACCCCGCATGCCACCGGATCGTTTCTGTATGTTCCGGGAACCCCACTGATGAATTAACGAATCGTGACTGAAGTAGACTGTAATGTCAGAGCGGCGTCCCTCGCTAGCTGATGAGTATGCTCACCGGATCCTTTCCATCCGTACGCATGTCTGCGGGGCATGTGGCGAGACGGGGTCGTTCTGTTTTAGAAATTAGTCTATGCTACCATGAAGATGGAGGGGTTACTCACTTGGGCTTGGGGAATCTTCTCCCTCTCCTTGACCCCTGTTCCCCCCAGATTTTCTTTCTGTGTCAAAATGATGAGGTTGGAGAAATCGATGGTCAAGATATGACCTGATACTTACTAACACCGTCCAGTCGCCTCTCGGAGTTCATGGGCAGCGTAAAAGCGTTGCATCTCTCGGCATCGAAATTTTCTCTGAAGTGAGAAAGGAGAACCTCCACACTGGTAAATCTGCATGGACGACTGCGCTCGACATCCACACCTCCTGGCTCCCAGAACGGAATCCCGCCACGCGTGAATGACACCTTGGACACAGTTCGGGCTGGATGGTATATAATGGATTCCACATCGGGGACTGTGAATGTTGTCCAACCGTTCGAAAGGTATATTTTGAAGGTCAAGGTTGAAAACTCGTAGGTGAAATCGCCCACTGCTGGCGTCAGGGGCCGTGTGCCACCGTTGAGGACGAATAGCGTTGCTGCTCCACCACCGACGTCGGCGACATCCACCGAGAATATCTTACCATTGTCTCGAGAGCATTGGTCAAGAATTTGTTCCATGTCGGAGTGTTGCTCGAGAGGTGAAGTATGTTTGTGTGAAGCAAGATGGGGCAGCGTCGCGTAGCCGGTTGTGGAGAGCGCGTCAAGTCACGTGAACAAATGAGGATTATGTAGTGAATCGAGTGTCCCCTGGAACTCAATTGATTTAATCAATCTTTTATGACAGACATCATCACTGAATAGAATGCTTTTTTGGTTTCTTTTGATTTGTTTTTCCCTCTGTGAGTGATTTTGGAGATCTGGGTTGTGGCTTTGGATCGGTGATATTCCGGCCGGAACAAAGAATGCACTTAGGGTTAGGGGGACCGAGCACTGCTCGCTTCGCTCGCAGTGCGAGGGAGCTAGTGTGTTGGGGATAAGTGCCAGATAGGTAATAGGTGTTGGCCCGTTTGCACCAACACCACCTATTTCGTCGGGTGACTCATCAGACCTCTGGCGAAAGCGAAAAGAATTTCCGCAGGACTTACCCTGTATTTATAGGGGAAAATCCGGTTAGGTTAGGTTAGGTTAGGTTAGGTTAGGTTAGGTTAGGTTAGGTTAGGTTAGGTTAGGTTAGGTTAGGTTAGGTTAGGTTAGGGTTAGGTTAGGTTAGGTTAGGGTTAGG